>JXPM01005119.1:732-11768 GCA_001014415.1 Phortica variegata | reverse complement strand
TTTTTTTTTAATTTTTTTTTTTTTTTTATACCATCATGTGCTACTTTAAATGCTTCTATGTGCACAGTCAATTGAAAGCCACTGAGTTTTTTTCCTACCTCTTTCTTCTTCTTCTTTCTTGAAGCAAACACGCAAAGAGCGAGAGAGAGCGACAGCTTTCATTTTTAAATTTATAAATATTGCTTGAAATAGTATTATGTGATTTTCGCTATCAAATTTGCCGCCATGTATAACCTACCCAAACCAATCTAATCCAACCCAATCCAACACGACCCAAGCCAACTAACCAAGCGTGCGCTTATCGTTGTCTGGTGCTATTTTGGTTAAAATGGCAAGTTCAAAGTCTTTTGTTAAGTTAAAAAATTCTTGAGCTGCTTTGGTGACTTTTGCGCTTTACAATTGTAACGTTTGAATGTTACCTTTGTATGTGTGTGCGTGTGTGCGTAAGCACTATCATGATATTGCCACAAGCATTGAACAAATTTCACCTTTTCGCCTTCGAGATGTACTTCAAAAGATACAAACAGAAAACGAACGACAACGAAAAAAACAAAAAAAAAAATCAAGATGGTTCAAGCAGAAATTCTTCGACGTCCGCAAATTTTGTTTCGCTCACTTAGGCTTACAAACAACTTGCTTAGCATCGCTTTGCTTGCCACTCTACCTCGAGCACTACTCTGCCCATCGCAGTCCAGCTCAGCTCTGCTCAGTTCTATTCAATACAATTGCTAGCGTGCCACATTTACGTCCTTGACGTCCTTTGGCCATTGCAATAGAATGTCGATGAGCATTATATCGTATCTTTGGTTGCTACAACTTCAATTGTGTCATTCCCAAGCACAGCTGAGCGCATGTGTGGCAATAAATCGTTGCTCTTGCCTTTTCGATTTTGCGTTTTTTGTTGTCGTTTTGTATTTTGTGTTTTTTTTTTTCGCCCATTATCATTTTCATTTCTTAGCACAAATTGTTTAGCTTTGAAATCTTTTGCTTGTCTTGTATCCTTGCCTCATACGCTGATGGCAGCCTTAGATGACATCGTGCGATATGCGCAAACTAATTTGCTCACTTTTTTTGTTATTTATATATGTATATATATTTTTTTTTACAATGTATCTACTGCCAATGTAACTCATGATAAATCAACAATTCTGCTTAATGCCGCTCGCATTGCTTATAAGCCCTTAGAACTACAGATGAATGTATGTGAGTCGTTATTTGCTGTTAGAGTTATGAGCTTTCAATTTTTATATTACAACATTTGTAAAAAAATGAAAAAAAAAATAATAACAAATAGCAAAAAATTTACAAAGACAGCAAAATTCTGTTGTGACATTTGATGTCGCATGTCCTTACACAATACACATACATATATCACATGACTTTTAATAAATACATTTCCATTGTAATATGTAATATTCTACAACAATGTTGCTATTTACGTAATGTCGAGTATGCAAAGCATCTTCTCACACTGCAGTGACCTATTGTTGGCGTCCTTTATAGTGGAAAATGTTTGAATTTGCTTGTGTGATAAATCGAGTAAAACAGCTGCCATGAAGGCTAAAGTTCAGCTGCAAATGTTGCTCATCAGTTATTGTGTTGCGATTTGCTTGTGGAAAAAAAATGTTCGCAAACAAAGCTTTATAAATTATTTTACTTAACATCTTATTTTTGCTACAATACTAATCTTTTATCAATGACACTTTCGCTTCGTTTTAGGTAAATGGCATTTGGGCGTTGCCTAATTTCGTATGTGATTTCTATATAGCCATGGATGTGATATGCTCAACTTCATCGATTTTTAACTTAGTTGCAATATCAATTGACAGGTGAGTTTTACATCATTATACAATACATCATATTGTAAGGTGATGAAACATATTTGTATATGCCTTTTACTATTACAGATACATCGCTGTGACGCAGCCAATAAAATATGCAAAGCACAAAAATAGTCGACGTGTCTGTCTAACGATACTACTTGTCTGGGCGATATCGGCGGCCATTGGTTCACCGATAGTTTTGGGCTTGAATAATACGCCAAATCGTGATCCAGATGTGTGTGCGTTCTATAATGCTGACTTCATACTCTACTCATCGCTGAGTAGTTTCTACATACCGTGCATAATTATGGTGTTTCTATATTGGAATATCTTCAAAGTGAGTTTTAAGTGTTCATTTTTTTTTTAAAGATCAGATAAATACTCACTTTCGGAACCGAATTTTTTTCCCCCCAAAACCAAGAAATTTTTTGAACTCACAGGATATTCAATTCATGATTCATGATAGGGAAATCAATGAATTTTGGGATTAAGGAATTGACTGGATGAAGAAAAAAATATCTTTATTATTTGAATGTGTTCCAAGACTTTCTGTGAGATTCACTGAAGAATTTAAATTTTCTGACAATCTGTTTTCGGATCCAACAAAAAGACTCAATGAACAACTTAAGTGACCAACTACAGAACTTGCTGAAAGACCGAACGGACGTTAACGCAAAAAGAAAGCAACAATGTAAATGATACAACAACTAACGGAATGAGTTTTTAAAAGGCACCGTTCCGGGCATTAAGACAATGAATAATTGACGGACTTTTCGTGATTGAATTGACCTGAGGACATGTCGGAAGTGTTGACTTGTCGATAACTCAAATGTTTACATTAATGTTGGTTTACATGCAAACTCTTTTTCTCTCTTNTTGACTTGTCGATAACTCAAATGTTTACATTAATGTTGGTTTACATGCAAACTCTCTTTCCCTCTCTTTCTCACTCTCTCTCACTTTCGTCCACTGTCTTTGCCGTTCATACGGCACTTTTGTGTTATCTTTCATGACATGGTCACTTGTGATTGCTACAGGCATTGCGCAGTCGTGCGCGAAAACAACGTGCGGCACGGAAACCTCACCTTTCTGAGCTGACTGGCGGCAGTGTTATAGAGAATATTGCACAGACACGACGACTGGCGGAGACGGCACTCGATAGTACACGGCATGCGAGTCGCATTATGCCGGACGAGCCGGCAACAAACACGGCATCCGGTTCGAATGAAGAGGAAGATGAGAATGCCATATCACCAGACATCGATGATTGTCATGTTATTGTCAATGATAAGTCCACCGAGTTTATGTTGGCAACTGTTGTCGAGGAGACTGGCAAGTAAGTACAAGTACACAAACACACACACACACATAAACACATACATAAAAACCAATCGAAAATTGTAAACAGAAATAAAGCCAAAAATGAAATCAAAATCAGGCAAGGCACACACACACACACACACACACACACACACAGATACAATCAAAATGACATGCAAAACAAGTTGGCACTAACAGTCAACCAAGCAATAACAACAACAACAGCATGCCCCTTTGCTAAGGTGAATTAATTAGCAAAAGAGTGAGGGGTTGTTGAGCAAAAAACAAAAAAAAAAAAAACAAAATTAAGTGCACATTGCTTGCAGCTCAATTCAACTCAACTCATCATGACAATGAAATGGTTAAAGCAAAGTCATGCTAACTTTTCTGCACATGTTGCCCATTGTCGTGCATCGAAATACACCAAGCTATCTTCATATATTTGCACTTGGGGGAAAATTTCAGTCAAAAAGATTGGTTCGTTTGCTTCCTCCATCGTTCCTTCGATGCTTCGTTCATTTGCTTGTTCATTTTTTGCAGTTGTGCATTTTTGCAAATCTGTAACGTTCGCAAAAATGCTAGAAAAATGCATTGAGAGTCAATGAGTTACCCTTGGGATGGCACAGGCAAACCGACACAGACACATAGCCAGGCAGTCAGTCAGTCAGTCAGTCAGGCAAACACACAAGTATTGAGTAAGGCTTGCAAAAAGTATCTGCCAATCCGCCTTCTGGTCTTCTGTTGCTTCAAACACACACAAGCACACACACACAGTTAAACATCGTAGCATATCACACAGAAGTCAATAAAAGCCATAATCTCCAATGAGCATTATACAGTACACACAGTCACACACACACACACACACACACACACACACAGAAGGCGCGCAAATTCAGGCTTGCGCGCCTTTGATGAGCAACTCTTTTGATTACGCTTTGCTATGAACTTCATCAAAGTATCTCAGCATGTTGAAATATGTTCAACTTTAGCATTTTCATTGCAGTTTCATGTTGTGTTTTACACTCTTGATATACATATACATATACACAACTATCAACGCCAACAGTTACCAAGCCCTTGGCTTTTGTCATGCTGCCATTGCAACGAACAAAAGACCAAAGTTGTATTGTTTCGGTCTCTGTTCGATTTTCTGTTCCTGTTCTGATCAGTTCTGTTCTGTAATTTTCGTATGCTTACATACCTTACATGGCTCAATCATTGATTTTCCATAATGAAATTGTTTTCAGCGCAGATTTGCTAAATGCTGACGATTCGTATCTCTGCACTGAATGCTGCCATTAATGCCTACTTTTTTGTTTGTTTATGTGTGTGTGTGTGTTGTTGTGATGAACTCTGCCGCATTGTATTGAACATACAGTGTAACTGACTGTGTACACAAGTGTAGATATTGCTTGCTGTTGCTGCTGCTGCTGCTGCTGATGATTATGATAATGATGATTTGTTAGTGGCAGCTAAAGTGCTAAACAACGATAATACATGTTCAGACAAACGACGGAAAAGTAAACTAATTAAGAGTTTTTTTTTCAAAATTTTAAACTTTCGGTTTGAAATTTTGCGTTGAAAGTTCGATTTGCTTAGAAATGAAAGAAAAATAATATTATAAACTCTTATGTTACAGCGTGCCTTACACACACATACGGCAGTTTAAAATAATACTTGCTGATAATTACAAAATGCTTCAATTGAACAACTTCATTGCTGATTTGCTGATATCAAAAGCTGAGCGTGGTAATTTTAGCAGATTGCTTAGTAATCTGTTTAGCGTCAAACCATTATCTTTTGAAAATACATTGCCTTCTAGTGAAGCAATCTATCTGTTTGACTCGTTAAAGAAGATTTCCAATTTATTTGGCAACAAGTGGGCACAAATTGATCACTTATTGAATACTGTGCAGCCACGGCAGGTCAAGCAAAAATAGCCAGTAAAAAAAACAGAAAAAAATGGCCTTCTTCATTGAGCTGTTCGAGCGTTGAAGCACAGTCAATTAGCACACTGATGGCCTAATGAATAAACATACAAGCGCAGGTGTAACGCTGACAAGGTTGACTGTTTCGGCCAAGCCTATATAAGCGCTCAGTATCAGCGTCAGCAGAGAACTCATAAGCAGAACACTTGAAACAAAAAGGACATAATCAAATTACGCGTGTAGAATTAAGCAAATTTTAACAGGAATTTTTTGTTGTTGTATTTTTACACTTTCCATATTAAAAGCTGATTTATTGTCTCGTTTCAATTAACACTTGAACTTTTATTAAATTGTTTTTTTTTTTATTATTTTATTTTTCCTTTTTTTTGGTTTTGGTTTTTCTTCGCTTAATGCTTTTCTTCTTCTTTCATATACACAACTTTTCGTCGGAACACGTACATAATTAATGATGCTTGACTGCTGCTAATTGACTGATTGATTAATGGCTGGATTGTTCGATTGATCGTTCGTTCGTTCGTTCGTTCGTTTGATTGCAACACTTGCAATGACATTCTCTGTTGCGTTTGACTACAATTGAAGCAGCGTTGTGGCACAGATAACAACACAGCCGCAGTTGGTCGTTGCCGATCCAAATGGTAATCATGATTCTGGTTATGCACCATCAAACGTTGACGATGTCCTTGCAGGAGGCGCTGCTGTTAGCAGTACAACGCCGCCGGATAGTCCAGTACCAAGTGGCGCAACATTGCAACGTTCGAGCGTGAGCAGTCGACGTAATGCTGGCGATGAATCGCCCAAGCGTGGTGAACCGGCACTCAGGTAATATTTTCACACCTATACTTATTCCATATACTTATAAATATACAGTTGTGACCAAGAAAATAGTAATGCCCCAATGAAATCTTACATATTTGAAAACACAGCAAAGCGGATATACTTAAATTTATTTTATTTCCAATTGGTTGCCAAGGGATAACTCTTTTCTTAATGAGATACATCAAATTCTTACTATCGCAATTAAGATCTGAGGATGAAAGATTGAAATCGATAAACTCTTTCGGAACTTTGCTCGTCTCCGTAGGTTTATTGTCGTATTGATAGGTCCAAGGCAGTGGCTTATCCTTTCTGGACTATGTCAGCATGTCTTATATATTTTTTACACACATGCATTTAAATGGTATTTTTTAACCCATATATAAGTCAAACTCTGTTGTAAAAAGTAAAAAATATTACCGTGAACCAACGAAATAGTTAATTCCCAGGAAAAGTCAATTAATAAGAAAAATTTAACAAAGTAAATCATCACTGGAACATTTCGATTAATATTCTGAGAACAATTTTGAATGGCATTAGGAAATTTATTATACAACAGTGCTACTATTTTTTTGAATGCAACTGTATTTTTATAGACACACACTTATATGCTCACACACACACATAATTTGTGATTGATTGTTATATTATATAAATGCATTCAATGCTTTCTTCTTGTCGTTCTCTTCTCTCCTCTCGTATTCTCTGCTCTTTGCTATTCTTTTTATTGGCACACTCATACTCATACACAGCGTTGCCATGAAGCCTTTGTCGTTTGTACGTTATGGCGTACAGGAGGCCATGACATTGGCACGCAACGATTCAACGCTATCAACAACATCGAAAACGTCCTCGCGCAAGGATAAGAAAAACTCGCATTCCTCAAGGTAAGTAAAAAAAGTAAAAAATACAGAAAATAACAAACATAAATATAAATAACAATAACCACAACTAAACTAACTAAGTAACTCATAATAATTATAAATCATTAACGTTACGCGCTCACTCGTTAGCAACTTGAAACTCAATTTGAATGTCAACTTTTGTTTGTTTTATTTTTCTTTTTTTTTCATTTTTTGCTTTACTTAAATTTGCATACTTCTCTACTTACATTGTCTGTCCGCCTGTTTGGTTGTCCGGCTGTCTGGTCCGGTTTGCCTTCGCTTGATTGCTTGTCGTCTCATCGCATCGCATCGCATCTCACGTTGGCTGTCCTTATGCGCAGATTCACGATTTACAAAGTACACAAGGCATCCAAGAAGAAACGCGAAAAATCATCAGCGAAAAAGGAGCGCAAGGCCACAAAAACGCTCGCCATTGTTTTGGGTAAGTTTTGCGTTAAACGTTTACTGCATATTCAATTAGGCAAACACACAAACACACACACGTACGCTTAAAATAACAAAAACAAAGACTTCATATTGCGACAAAAAATAAAAGTTTTTTTTTTTTGTTTTGTTTTTCTCACGTTGAAGTATCGAAAACAATTNTTTTTTTTTTTTTGTTTTGTTTTTCTCACGTTAAAGTATCGAAAACAATTGACACATTTTTCCTTTTTCCTTTTTTTTTGAGTTTTTCTTGTTTTTCGTTTTGAATATAAAACAAATTTTAGAAACAAAAGTGATTATCAGCTCTTTAGTAATGCTTGTTAACTAACTAATGCTTCTCCTCCCCTCTTCCCCTTTCTTTTTTTTTTTGTACCCATGTTTGTTACACTTTAATGAATTTCGTACAGGCGTTTTCCTCTTTTGCTGGCTGCCATTCTTCTCGTGCAACATCATGGACGCCATGTGCGCTAAATTCAACCAAGACTGTCGACCGGGCGTTACAGCCTACATACTCACCACCTGGCTGGGCTATATTAATAGCTTTGTTAATCCCGTTATTTATACGATATTCAATCCAGAATTTCGTAAGGCATTCAAGAAAATCATGCATATGGGGTGATTAAAGAAAACACGTAAAATACGAAAAAATCGCAAACAGCAAAAAAAAATCACAACAAATAAAATTCAATACACCAAGAACCGTAATAATAATAATAATAATAATAACAAAAACAAGAAACAAATAAATCATCTTAAAATTGACTAAGCACATTTAAATATGTTGCTTTAAAAGTGTCTAAGATACAAAATCCTTGATAAAAAATATTTCATAGCTAAAAAAAAAACAAAACAAAGCCGGACAACTTTTCACTGTGCCAAAATGAAAGGTAATCAAACAAAAATAAAAATATTTTAATTTATTTCAAATATAGAAAAATCCAAAACTGTTTGTATGTATTATAGCGTCAATATATATATATAAATATAATTATATATGTATGAATATCAACGTATGTATGTACTATATTTGTATGTGTAATTTAAGCTTTAAATGTATCTCTTTATTATTAAGTAATTAAAAAATACTCGTTATTTGACAAGTCATAAGAAACTAATTTTGAAAATAACTTAATTGAGTTTCAATAATATAATAATATATATGTATATATGTTAATTATATGTATGTCTGTATGTATGTTACTATGTATTACATAATGTAGTGATAGTAGATAAGAACTTAAGACGTCATTAAGACATAAGCGCAGCTCAACTATTTTTAGCATGAATTTTATTAACTCATATTGATTGAAAGTCAATGCTTCATTTGATGATATTTTTAAAGCTTATAAATGATATTACTTTTGAAAGCGTCTGTCATGGAGGAATGATAGTTTCGCACTTCAGAAAACAGTTCAATATTCAATGCTCGCTTTAAGCTAAGGCGACACTAACAAACATACGGCATTTGCATTAAGCATGCAGTGTGACGCATGTTTGAATCCATCGACTTAGCACATAGAGTGCGGCAATGGTTTTCTATTGTAACTCAAGAATGTTTTGTCTGTGCTGAAAATTTGGTAACAATAACTCACTCGACTTTCTGATTAGACTTCCAGAGGAGCTGTTGCAACAAAACATTCCACTTTTGTACATATCACAAACAATAACAAAACCAAATGAACAATTGTTTTTCTTAATTTTTGTTTTAAAATAAAATTTTAATGATTTTAAAGCTGTTAGCAAAAATTTATTAAATAAGTCAAATCAAATAAAATAATTTATAAATTAAAATATAAAATATTTAAATAATCCCAAAATAAAATACTAAACCAACGATGGCAGAGCATATCTTTAAAAAAAAAACTAAAAACCAAAAAATAAAATAATAGAAAAAAAAGTCAAGAAAAAACAGAAAGTATTTTAGACTAAATAAAAAAAAAAAAGTATATAAATATGTAAAAAGTTTACGAAATAATCATTTAATTATGGTAGGTAAATGAAGTGTATAGAAAATTAGCTAAGCGTTAATAATTAGTGTAGTAAAAAATAACTGAGAAGCCCAACATGGTAAGCAACAAACGCAAAGTTTCTGCCAAACAACCAAAAAGCAACAACAAAAACCAAAACGAGCCAAGCTTTGCAAACAATCATGTGCAGATTTTTGTAAAGTATATAAAATGAACATCGTTCGATAAGTTTGACAACGCGTATGAACTTTTAAAAAGCACAAAACCAAAAAATAATTCCTGAACGAGACTTTTTGTAGAATTTGTACTCAAGACTTGTCGAGTGATGTGATGCAATGCCATGCAATGCAACCAACAATGAGCCCCCTAAAGCACAAACCATAATGCGTGGAAACTTTGTGGCATGTTGCTTGATGTGGCAATTACCATAAGTATTGAGAATTTTTTTTTTTTTTTTTGCTTAGTGTTAAGCAGTAAAAACTAAGATGAATAATTGTCGCAACGACAGCTCAGCTTAAGGTACTCAAACTAACTAATTACGGCAATTAGTTAATGAAGCTAAAATAGCAAAAGAAGATGGATGAAGTAGTGGATGAATATAAAGACGATGACGAAGAAGAAGTAAAATAATTAAATAATTAGTCGAATTCAACTTGGTTGGTACACAGTACACACACCACACACACACTAACAAACACACACACACATACTAAAGCGTGATATATACGCTGAAATCCTAAGGTCTCAACTTACTTTATTTTAGAGAACTTAATTTAGGCGAATAGAATTAAGTGTAAATCAAATTTGAGTTTGGTTTGTTTAAGCGCAACTAACACACACACACACATACAATAAACTAATTAACTTAGTCAGCATGAAAACCAAAAAAAAAAACAAATGAAAATGCGACAAAGCAAAGCAAAAACAAAACTAATAATTATAGCGAAAAAATAAAAATCAAAAAACACTAAACTATAAAAAATATAATTAAATTAAAAAAATATTTGGAGCAGCATCAGGGTATATGAACAAAAGAATATGAAAGAAAAATTTCTTTAAATTTAGTATTTAAGCAAGAGATAAAAAATTAACTAAACAACAAAAAACTGCATGAATTTAAGTGTGTTTATATGTATAAATAAATCAATAAAAAATAAATAAATTAAAATAAATAAAAAAATTAAAATATTAGCACACAATTAAATATAATAAAATCATAAAATAAAAAATAACCTGCAAAGTAAAGAAGAAAAAAAATACAAATAAATGAACAACAAAACCAAAAAACTTAGTTTTAATGACCGTCCTCCTGATTGTTTCTATGTGACAAATAATTACAAATAAATGTGCATGAAAATAAAAAAAATCATAAGACATAAAAATTAAAAATAATCAACATAAAAAAATTACACTATTCATAAAAAACAACTGAAAACGCAAACTAAAAAATAAAACAAATATAAATTTAAAAAATAAAAACAAAAAATAAATAAATAAAACTTAACACGCCNAAATTTAAAATAAACATAAAAAAAATAAAATAAAAACAAAAAATAAAAAAATAAAACTAAACGCGCCAAATGCAAAAACGATGAAAATAAATATAAAAATGTCAACAAATTTTTTTTTTTTCTAAATAAAAAATGCTTTGAGAAACACATTTGCTCACAACTTTTGTACTTTCCTAAAAGGTCAAAAAATAAAGAAATACTTTAAAAAAATAAATATAGATTAAAAGAAAAACAATGCGTGATTTTAATTTTTTTATAACATTATTTTATTTACGAGGGAATTAAAAATTAAACTGACGATAGAATTAAAAAAAAAGATAAT
>JXPM01005117.1:14054-28850 GCA_001014415.1 Phortica variegata | reverse complement strand
TTTTTTTAGTTTTCTGCTTCTGCTTATTTTTTTAGTCTTCCTCCACACAGCATGAAATTGGGTCAGCCATTGAACCCGTTGCTATTTCATCGTCGTCGTCGTCATCAGCAGCAGCAGCCGCTGTCGCTGTCGCTGCCTCAGCCACAGCCACAGCCGCAGCCGTCACAGCAGTCATCGTTGTCGACGGCGGCGGCAGCAACAACAGCAACAACTTCGGCATGACATGATCATCGTTGGCGTCGTTGTTGTTGTTGCTGTTGTTGGCTTCGTCATACACACGCACGCACTCTCTCAGCAACAGACGCACGCACACACACAGAGGCACGCATGTTTCAGTGCATTTGTTGTACGTTTCTCTTCTCAATTTGTTGCTGCTTACATATATCAAAGCTTACAACAACTATTTTACTGCTTTTAGACTTTTTTCGAGTTCTTTCTCTTTCGCACGCACGCACGCACGCACATTTCTTTACACACACTTGCTCTGCTCCGTTACCTTATGGGAGATACAATGGTTTATTACTTTTGTACAAAAGCATTGACAACATTTATCGACGTGTCGCTTTGAGCCTCAGAATGGCAATAGATCTAATTGAAATACATATATGTATATGTATGATATTAGTAGAATTTATCAGTGAAATTTAAACGTTTGAAAATCTTCTAAAGAGCTCTATTTTGTTGACAAGCTGAAGGATATTTGTTAGTCGAATATTACCGAAGCTTTGTCTATATTCGACTTTTCTCATGCAACGTCTGACAGACCCAACGAACGTACGAAAGTTCCTGTTGCATTCCTCATTTAAATTGTTGTTGTTGTTGTTGTATGTGTGCAATTATTATTGAAACTTTCTGTAAAAGTTAAATTTTTGTTTAGAAATTTTCAAATAGTTTTTTGTTTTTGTTATTTTGTAAAACTTTTGGCTCTCCAATTTCGAACATTCTTAGAATTTAGGAATATTTTTTACTTATAACTTTTATATGAATAACTCAAACTCATACATTTAAATACTAAAATGTATCCAGCTTTAATTAAGCTTAATTAGTGTGGCACGGGGGGAAAGGGCAAAGGGCAGCACTTTCCAATAACGCCCCAAACTGCAACACAGATCTGTACAAACTTGGCCTTGATATATCTTCGTTGTTATTATAATTTTCGAAATGTTCAAAACGTTGGAAATAAATTAAACAAAAAACCAAAAAAAAAAAAAAAAAGGGAAAAAGACGAAAAAAAAAAAAAAACAAATNAAAAAAAAAAAAAGAAAGGGAAAAAGACGAAAAAAAAAAAAAAACAAATAAAAATTCAAAACAAGTTAAGAAAGCAAAAACCGAACAAAATTCCACTACACTTGAATTTAAAATTTTCATGATCAACTTATGTGTAAGCGCAACAACAACAGCAACAACAACAACAACATTTGTAAGAAAGGGTCTTTTTAGCTCTGCCAGAAACCCGAAAAAGACAACACGAAATGCAAAACGACGTTGTCTGTCCATCTGTCCGTCCGTCGACCGTCAACCATCGACTGTGACTGTGACTTCGCCTTCGTCGTCGTCGTCGTCGGAGTAAAAGTGAACTAGCAAGTTCAAGTTTATTTTTCTTTAACAAAAAAGAAATGAAAACAAAAAAAGGTAAAAAAACCTCTGTAAAAAAATGCGTAGAAAAAGCATGAAAATTAACGCATCAATGTTAAAGAAAGAAAGGCGAGAAGAAATGAAAACAAAAAAAATTATTTTGACCTTTGCAACAAAACAAAAAAATTATATTAAAAATAAAAAAAATTTCGGCCCTGCCGAAGATTTAATACACTTCAGACATCACCGTTCATATTCCATGTATCCCAACGTCTACTTCGCTATCAACTCTCAACATAAAGCTGAAAATAAGAATTATTGTTCATAACAGAACTTCAAAGACCTCTCAATGGACCGCAACCTCATATAGTGCGAGACCTATCTGAGGGACCGTAGAGAACTGCCAATCATTTTCAAGCTCACTTTACTTTTCTATGTCTTTTCCAATTTTGAGAGCAGCCTCCAGTGCCAATGGATCGATCATATATACTTAATATAGACGTATATGTCTTATACTTAATATAGACGCTCCCTTTTGCAAAGGGTACACAATATGTAAAAAAAAAAAAAATTTACAAAATTGCTCTGTCGTTGAGATTAAGACAAGTTGAGCAACCGGTTTTGTTTTACAACTCCTTTCCTGAGGCAACAGATTGACTCAAAGTCGCCAGAAATTAATGCTACAGTCGCTGACACAGACCGAACACACTGCAATGTGCAAGAACAACGAAACATTGTTGCATACAAACAACTTTCAAAATATTACTTAATTACAAAAATCTATAAAAAACTTAGTTAAATCTATCAAAGTTTCGGAGAGAATCGTTCATGTCGCCAATTAATCAATGTCTCACGCTGCTTCCGTGATTCCTATATGGGATCCTACATATATGCATGTGGCAAAAGTGTAGGGTATAAAAAGTTCAATGTGTTGGACAGCAAAGCGTGAGTGTAGAAATTTTTCCAAAAATCTGTAACCGACAAAATGGAAAAAAACGCATGCGTGTGTGTGTCTGTGTGTGTGTGTGTTTAATCACCAATTCTGTGCTTTTGTTTTTTCAACATTTTTGGTTAACGAAAAAAGACAAAAAAAAAGCCAACGACGAAAGAAGAAAGGAAAAGGGCGTCAACGTTAAGCGTTCATTGACATTGCGTTAAGAAAAAGCAACAACAACAACAACCACAACGAGCAAAGCGTTTTTGACAAGCCGCAAATGAAGCTGAAACGAATTCGAGAAGAGATGCGAAGCGAAACGAAGTGAGATCTAAGTTAGTGAAATAACGGCTTTTTTTGGCACAAAGCTTGATGGCAAGAAGGCGCCAGGACTGAGAACAAACGACAGTTGGAGGAACAGTCGGTGGGTCGGTCAGTTGGTTGGTCAGTAAGGTTTGACAGCTGCTTTGACTTGTTCATTGACGCATAAGCATCAAATAAGTGCAAGCGAGATAGAAAGCGAGTGCGAAGTTGAACTTCAAGTACAGTCAGTCAATCTGTCAAGCAATCAGTCAGTCAATTAGTCAGTTAGTCAAGTTGGCCAATGAGTCAGTACTGTTCGACAGTTGGATAGACAGACAGACAGTTGCTTCGCTCATATATAATTGTTGTGAAAGTGAAACTTTTTATTGCTCACTTCATTTATTTTTCTGTTGTTGTTTTTGTTGCTTTTTTTTCGGCGTTGTACACTTACCAAAGTATGCCTTATGATTTTGTCATGTAGTTTGCCACGCACTGTAAAAAAATCGCTCCTGAGATAGACATGTATTGATAAGAATTTTTCAATTTAATTGTTAACTAAGTGGGGGAGGGGAGTGGGGGTCTGGTCTGTAACTATTCGATTGTCAATAATCTGAATGACTTAGCAGAAATTCGAAAAGTCAAATAGAAACAACTTTTGTTACTTTCCATCTTAGTTAGAAAACTAAAAGTGGGAAAGTAATATTTTTTGCTTAAAACAGACATTTTTCGATCCTATGATCCTAAGGCACTTTGTCTTGAGCGCTCATACGACTAGTTTGCTTTATACAGACAGACAGAGAGACAAATCTATGTATACATATGACTAAATCAACTTCTCGTTCGTTGTTAAACAAAAATATATATAGAATAACAAAAAAACTCATTGAAAGGGCACTTAAATCAAATAGCAACAACAATGGAAGCAAATAGCATCAAGCAAGAAGCAGGAACGGAGCGGAGCGGCAAGACGACGAGATGAAGCGACAACTTTAAATAATGTTTTGCCCCATATTTTCTCTAAATAACACACACACACACAGACACACATACACGCACGTACACACATAATCTAAAAAAAAAAACCAAAAATTCTAAAAAAAAAAAATAGAAAAAAAAACAAATAAGAAAACAACTTGAAATTGAACAATTTTCGCTGCCATGGCGAACACGAATGGCCGACAGAGGGACAGACAGACAGACAGACACACTGACAAATTGACTCGTTGTCGACTGCAACAGAAGCACACACTCACACAGATACACACACGGACACAGACACACAGACACAGACACTTGATATGAACAATCTAAGCATAAAAATATCACGTCGGGACTTTGGGAAATTAGGTCGGATGAGCAGCAGCTGCATTTGCGATGAGGTTGCGTGGGGTCTGTACACACATACATACATACGTAGGGGACTGTGAGGGTGATGGACGATCGGTCAATGTGGTCTGTTCTTAATGAATATCTTGTTGTTGCACAAAATAGCAAATGTAGCAACAAACAAAAGGTGATGATGCAACAATAACTACATGAACAATCCGCTTTTAGAGCCTCTGTAAAAGTTTCCAAAAAAATATTTCATCAAATTGAAAAGTAAACTTATTTTCAGTTATATTACACTTATGTTACAAAGCGCTGCACGACACATACAACAGTCTAGCATTAGCAAAAGGACTGACGCTAAGTTGAAGTTTGAACGCTCAACTGCTGCATGTAGCATGTGAGCCTATGCAACATATGTCTATTTGTAATTGTTTAAGCTATTTTTCTTAAGAAAACTGCTAATGATCATAAGTATCGTCATAATCATTATCGTCAGCATCTTATCTTTATCTTCCAAACAAATCTTTAAAAAAAAAGAAATCCAAAATGATCGTTTGAAGCATTTTAGGTTGATCAAGTATACGCATGTTGGCCAGAGATGTTGTTGTGTGTATGTTAGTATATAAACACACACACTCACACATATATATATACATATACATATATAAAACTGAAAATTGTAGCAAAAAAAAGTTTAAGTTGACTTCTTCGACACTTGAACATTTTTTTTTTCATTTATTTGTTGCAACATGAAACTCAGCAATGCATATGTGTGTGTGTGTGTGTGTGTGTTTCTATCTGTATCTGTGTGTATTTGTGTTTGTAATGCGTTCTCGTCTATTTACAAAGCATGGCAATAAACTATAAACTTTTAACCTATTTTTCTCCACTCGTCTGTCTCTCCACTGTCTCTGTCTCTGTCTCTTTCTATTTTCGTTCTTTCTTTATTTGTGCATTCTTTGCTTTATTTACTATGAGAACATCAAAGTTCTTTATTGACTTTTTGCTTTTTGCTTGCTTTGTAACTTCCACACATGTATGGGAGACATAAAAAAAAACAATAACAAAAAAACAAAATTGAAAAGAAATTCTCTTGCGTCTTGTGTCTCATCATCATCCGATCTAACAAACGATCAAGTTGCTTGTATTGTTGTTGTTGTAAACGCTTGGCGCGCTTTTCATTTTCATTATTACTCTTATAATTATTATTATTATTATTTTTATCTCACACTGTATTACATGCTCAAACACACACATACACACACATATGTACATTACTCAAATAAACGCTGAGGACTTTGAAAAACAAACGACTAAACTTAAATTAAGAAACAAAAACAACAAAGTGACTTCATTCGGGGAGCAGAGTGGGCGTGCAAGAGTTAACGAGTGAGTGAGAGAGGTTGAAAGCGTATTAGAGTAATGATAGAGAAAGAATCTGAAGCATTGCGGCAGAGTTGCATTTGCCAACGACACAACACATACATATGTATGTATGTACGTGTGTGTGTGTGTGTGTGTAGGCGTGCGATAACATCGCTTCCTAATTTTTTTAAATGAAAGATTTATTTTTTTCTTCTTCTTGCCTAAAAAACTCTTGCAAAACGCACAGTAGCAAGGCGATTAAAAAACACCTTTGATTTTAGATATAAAGCATGCTGAAGATAAGCAGTAAGTAATGCAATATTAATGGCTCCTATGTGCTATGGTCATGCATGTGCACATACGTTAGTTTTTTTCTGTCATTTAAGGCACTTGCTTTGACAATGTACATATAAGACACGCCTATGTGGCTAACACTCTGGATGCAAACATACGTCATACGCATGCATGTTGATTTGCTAATTGTGCGTTTCATTGTCATTTGTTTCAACTCATGGCCGGGCATTTCTAATTATTTTGCTTGGTGCTCAATGATTGCAACTCTGATCCTCTTTCTAACCATCAGGGTGTACGTCTGTCTTTCTTTCTGTCCGCCAATCCGCTTTTCTTTTCTGTCGCTTCAAGTCATTATATAATACATAATTTCTTTTGTTTTACACAATTTTCAAGTCTCTTCTTCTTCTTGCGCTGCTGTTGCTTCTATTGCTGCTTCTTCTTCTTCTTGCTTACTGCTTGCTCTTGGCTTATGTTACAATAACAATTTATTGTTATCAACATTTCGTCGTCTTCTTCTTATTCTTCTGCTCTGCTTCTTCTTCTTTCATTGTTTTCAAGCGACATGCATTGACATTCTATTGCACTTCACTCGACCTATTGTCATCCCACTCGCACACACACACACACACACACACACACACATCATTTCTATTGCTGCTTCACTGATTTATGTTGTTCAAACTTAATTGAGTTCGCCTCATTTCAGTTGAAGTTTATGGGTGTGCGTGAGGGGGGGGGGAGGTGTTGTGGCATTAGATTTATTTCTATTTGTGTTCTTTTTTTTCCATTTTGTATTTTTTTTTTTCGTATTTGTTTTGTGACTTTTAATTGGCTTACATGTCAAAGCAAAAAAGCGACGTCAGCGTCGACGTCGACGTTGCGCAGGGTCGAAGGCAAAATTCTCTCTGTCTCTGTCATGGTCCGAGTTGTTGTCTGCTTCTTCTTCTTCTGATGTTTGCTGCTTTAGAACTTTTTTTTATTGTCGATGTTGTCATTGTTGTTGCTGTTGTTGTATTTTTCATGCTTGCATTCGCTGATAATCAAGTTAGATAAAGTTGACTTAGTTTGTTTTTCTTCTTCTTCTTCTTTATCATTTTTTATACTTGACTTCTAAGCGCATTTTTCTTGTACTTTATTGTAGTTGTTGTTGTTGGGTTTTTTTTTTATATATATTTTGCAATGCAATTAGATTTGCTCTAGTTTAATTTTGTTATCAGCAAATTGTGCGCACAACAACAACAACAACCACAACAACAATGAAAAACCCAACAAAAATTTCTAACGTTGAGTGATGTCGTCGCATTGTTTTTGTTGTTGGCTTCAAATTGTGTTAAACAATTTAAAAAGAAATAAATAAACATAAATAATTTTTTTACAATTTCACTTTGAACAAAACTGAACGGTTGTTTATGCAAGTATCTCCACAATGCAAGTATCTTTCATCATATGTATGTATATCTATGTATGTGTAAGACTTATAAAGTCTTGAGGCCTTAAAGCATTCCTCAAAAAGAAAAATCCTTCAAAATGTGCTTTCGATACATTTTAAAACAAATCCTGAAGAATTTTTAAATTTTTAAAGCGAGCAGAAAATTATATTAACTATTTATTATTTAATTATTTTTTTTTTTTTAAATTTTTTTCTAAATTTTAGAATTTTTGTTTTTGTTATTTTCTTTTTTTTGAAACACAGAAGGAAAAATACTATTTATTTTATTAATTTTTCGTATCAAAATGTTTCAAATACAAAAGAATCATGTATTAATGTTGTTGTTGCTGTTGTTGTTGTTGTTGTAAATTGATAGCATTGAATTGCATGCAACTTTGTTAAGGCAATTATGCACAATGCTGACCTTTGAACTCGCCGTGACATAAGCAATGTAAAACCATGTAAAGCAATGCAAAACGAAGCGTTAAAATGGTGGCAGCAGCAACAACAACACACAACAACAACAGCAAAAACAAGAAACGTGTCACGAAAAAATCATTTTTGCACTACGAATGCTGCTAATGAAATATTTAAACGAGTCAATGACTTTGTCATGCCTTGGCAAAAGTTTGTTCACCAAATGTAAACCAACCCCCCAAACCAAACCGCAAACCCCTTAAGCTATCACCAATACAAAACAACACTAGCACAATTTGTTCATGGCATCATAGAAGAGACCTCTTGTATGAGACAAAGCAAATGTTCCCTACAACTCTCTTCCTCAACCGCTCAGTCACTCTGGTTCCCTATGAAAAAAAAAGCAGCAACACAAAAGTGCATTGTGCCAAAGCGATGCAAATAGAAAAGAAAATAGTGAGAGTGACGATGGTGATGATGATGATGATGATGAAGCAGAGCAGCAGAGTGGCGTGGCAGAGGGAGAGGAGTGAGCCGTCTCCAAAAAGGAAGCAATTGCAACAACTATGGGGAGTATAGCATGCTATTGTAATGACACGGGGAAAGGGAGCAAGAAGTGGCATGAAGTGCAGAGTGACAACGTTTGTCGCGCATGGGGGGTAAGTTTTGGTTGGTTGGGGTTGGGGTTTTGTTGGTGTGGCGAAAATGAAAATAAAGGGTGTGCATTCGTGTTATTGCATTCGTGAAACAAAAGCAACGTGGCCTACATTCAAGGCAACGACACGAGATAAGTGCACTCGAAGCGACTCAACGACTCAGCGACTCACAGACCAACCAACAGACAGACCCATCGACCAACTGACTGACTGACTGACTGACTGAGAGTAACGTAAATCGACGTTGGCGGCAATGTGGGGGAGAGAACATTAGTTGAGGAGATGCGCGCACACTATGGGCGCTCTGTGGGGCATGACTGAAGCACTAGTGGCACAGAGTGTGTTTGTGTGTGTGTGTGTGTGTGTGTGTGTGTGTGTGCGAATGTTTGCTTAACGTGTGCATAGACTTTTTAAGCGGTCATAGTCCCAATAAACTTTCGCTGCTACGTAGTCGCGTCGCGTCGCGTCAGTTGACGCAGCAAGCAAACAAACAACAACAACAACTATAACTACAACGAAAAGAAAAAGAAGAAGAAGAAAATACAATAATAACAACAACAACAAAAGTACAGGCAACTCAGCCTGCAGCTCACCTGTGTGGCATGTCGATGCATGTGTCTGTCTGTCTGTCCGTCTGTCTGTCTGTGTGTGTGTTGCTGTGTAACCCTATCATTAGCATGTTGCTAGTCGCTGCCCGCTTACCCCCCCCACACCAAATGCTTGTCACTCAGTCAGTCAGTCAGTCAGTCAGTCAGTGAGTCAGACAGTTAGTCAACGATGTGCAGCAAATGCCAACTGTCAATGGGCAAGTAACAAGAGCCAAGTGCGCACTCGAAAGACGCCTTCGCCTTAACGCAAAACAGCTTAACTTACTGTGTTGCCCCTCATCAACCCCCCAGCATGAGTCGTTGCCCCTTTATTACAACTTGTTTTGACTCATTTCAATTTTATGCAAAAACAAGTTAAATTTTCTTACTTTCTTATTTAATCAATCAAAGCCTTCCCCTTTGCCCTTTCTGTCTCTTCTTCTTTCCTTTAAGTTGTATTACATTGTCAATAATTTAGTGTCACTTCGCTTTTGCCCCTCATTGCGCCACAGTTGTAAATATTATTAATGATTGACTTCTCGGCTTCGAATTTATTTTGTTTAACCTTCTTCTAACACCTTCAGTGGCAGGAGGATTTTATTGGTTAATTATGATATATTTTAACACCCTGTGTCAAGGCATAAGAGGGACTGTGGTTGTCTTGTTGCCCCTCAAAGACAATCAAACTGAAATTTTTATGAAATTATTCATTTTTTTTTAATGATTTTCTTGAAATTTTGAACAATATAAAAATTTTTAATGGGCGTGGCACCGCCTAATATGAGTACAGGATATTATATAGTCGAATTTGACATTTAGAATAATTTTTTTTAAAATTATTATCCAAAAATACCCTTTTTTGGGGGGTTGGAGGTCGTAGCTGAAAGTGTCTCTTGTCATATCACATTACACTTTTCTACTTCAGTTTATTTCAATTGCTGAATTTTATTCTCAACAGTTTTCTTGACTGTCCTTCCTTGCTGTCCGTCCGTCCATCTGTCTGTCTGTCCGTCCAATGCCACAACAATTTGTACGCCTTCTCTTTGACTTCAATAATTCAGCATAATGAAAGTTTTGAGCCTTCTGCTCATACTTGCTTAGCCAAATAACAATTCTAATAAATTACGTATACGACCGATCGACTTTTTTTATTACCAAAGTATACAAAGAATGCATGAATTTCTAATAAAATCGAAAAATACAATAAAAAAAAACAAAAAACAACAAAAATAAAGACCAAAACATGAAAACAGTGTAAATTTTTGAAAGCAAATAATGGCTTTGAACGTTTTACCAATGATTATGGCAGCGGCGTCGGTAGCGGGGAGAAGGGGGTTAGGCCAAGTAAATGAATCTGGCACATTGCACCATGAAAAGCAAAATGAACCTGTGTGCCATACAGTGACTTTGTGAGGGGCGCATTGGTGCGCGGGTGGGGGTTGGGGCATGGGGTTTTTTTTGTAAGGGGCGTTTGCGTTAGGCGTTTGTTTATCATATGCGACATATGCACTTCATTTTATGGAAAACAACAACAACAACAACAACAACTGCAATAACAACAACTTACATGTTGTCTTCAAAACTAAACCATATACATACATACATACATATGTATATGTATATACATATATATAAATGTATGTATATGTATGTCCCATGCTTCATCAAAGGCACTGCGGCAGAGCTGAGCATGAGCTGAGCACATTGCAACAAAGTGCAGTCATGTGCAGTGTTGAACACGGGTGGGGCGAGGGTGTGGGGGGTTGCCAAGTGGCAAAGAGAGTTGCCGCGTTGCAATTTCATTTAATGCGCTTCCTTGTTTTACGCGCCATCAAAATCAAAGTAGCAAAACGACGCTGACTTTGTGGTTGTTGTTGTTTTTGCAATACAAAAAGAAAACAAAAAACAACAACAACAACAACAACAACAACAACAACAAAATAGACATGAAAAGACGGAAAAGACCAAACTAACCCACTTTTTAGGTGCCATGACAATATTTGAAGCATTATTATTGCAAATGCAAAACTGAAGAAGAGATAAAATAAATGCATAATAATGAATACACTCATTTAATAATGACGTTGTCTGAAGCAACAAAGTGACAATGGGCGAGGGGAAAAAGAGAGAGGTCGGAGAATGAGTGAACGAACGAATGTGATAGCACATGACTTCGAATTATTTATGTATGCTTTTGTACTTCATTTTAATGCTGAATTTTTATTATGCTATGCTACTGATTAGACTGCCAACAACAATAAATGTAACAAGGAAAAAATAAAAAGCAGCAAGAAAAATAGGAAAACCAAAAAAAAAAGACAAAAAAAAAAGCAAGAATAACGTGCGCCCTACACTGATGGCCACTGCTGTGCAACAACAACGATAACAACAACAACATAGCCGCCTGCATGCTCAACCAAACTCATCTATGCCTTTATATGTATGTATGTATGTATGTGTATGTATGCTGAACGTCATTATCAATGCCTGAAATGCTGCCGCCGTCACCGTCGTTGTTGTCGACGCAGCGTTCGTCATTGTCGTGAGTGGCAAAGTCAGCAGAATTGCATTAGAAACACCGAGTGCCAGACATATGCATGTATGCGTGCATGTTCATGTGCATGTGCCTGTAGTAAGCATAGTTGGTCGTACGTATAGAATAGCGAAGAAGAAGAAGCAGGCGACAGAAGACAGAAGACAGAAGGCAGCAGGCAGCGGCAAGTAACATTTGTCGTATAGTCGCTAAAAATGTTCAACTACTTAGAAGAAGAAGAGCGTGCAGTGCAGTGAAGTAAACGGCGGGCATGCATGCTAGAAACGAAACAAACGAAATGAACGAAACCGAAACGAGACGGGACGGGACGGGACGAGACAAGCCGAGCCGAATGAGACACGAACGTTAAATGAAACGAATGAACGAACGAACGAATGAACGTGCATTTGTTTGCTTCAGTGGGTCAAAGACCTGTAGGAGGTCGTTTGCAGTTGCAGTGGCAAATAACACGGCAACAACAGCGACGACGATATGGCGTTGATATCATGCACACACACATGTGCATTTATATAAAAATATACAAATAGATATGTACATAGATATATGTATGTTAGCATTTATACACACATACATATACTGAAGAGTTTGCCAGTGGGGCACATGTTGTTGTAGTACGTTAGACGACAATAGACGTTGGCGGCTGCAATAACAAAAACAATAACAACAATAGCAACAACAGCGATATTAAATAATTATGCAGCCGCAAGCCAAAACAGTTGCAGCTGTTAGAAGAAGAAGAAGAAGCAGAAGCAGAAAAAATATGAAATAATAGACAAATTGATGGGAAAGAGAGTAATAGAGCGGAAGATGAAGGGAGCATATTAGAATAAAAGATAAAAAAACCACAACAACAACAAATATTTATTTGTAAAAGAGACAGTAAATATAAACATATATAAAATGAGAGCACAACAACAAAAACAACAAGATTATCAGCGAACAAAAATAACAGTGCAATTGCATGGAGGAGCTTATTGGCACTGAGCGCGACTAACACAAAACAAAAGCTCTCGCTGTGTGTGCGACTGCAGTGTACAACAACAACAACAACAACAGCAACAAATAAATAAATAGAAAACTGTGCAAGCGATGACGACAGACGACAGAAGATAGAAAACAGAAGACAGCCAAATGAAAATGAGAGTGAAAAGCTCAAATGTTGACGTTAGAAGGATAGAGAGAGAGAGAGACAGAGAGACAGAGCAATTGAATGCAAATGAAGAGTTTTAGCTCGTTGCAAATGACGTTGATAACAACAAAGCATAGAAGAAGGAGAGAGAAAAAGAAACAGAAAAGCTTTTGCTTTTGTTGTTTTTCTATTTCCAAAGCGAAAGCGCCAGTGAGTTATAATAAGTGGAAGGGGTGAGAGAGGGAGGGGTGCATTGATAAAATGGAGTTGTTGTATAATGCGTGTGCGCCTAGAACTATTAGCGACTCAATACGATTGAGAGACAGAATACATGGTACATGAATAACATTAGTCGAAACTATCAGCTCACAAATTAATCATCATCATCATTAGATCTTTAATATAACAAAGGTTTCCTCTAACAAATCGGTGTAAAAAAAGGCAAGCCAAAAATCAAAACAAATACAGGCGAATACCTTTATCCGGATCCGGTTGAACAATATTTAAATTTTAGTTAAATTTCTCTGCTTTATTCTCACCACAAAAATGATTTAAACTTACAAATATTTTCGTTCCGATAAAATTTCAAAAGTCATTGCAGAGCAAAAGTGTTTTTATCACTCATGAGTATTCTGTGAGCGGTTCCTAACAATTTCAGTTTTTTTACTGTTCTATGGTGGAAATATAATTGGCCTGAAGTCTAATGAATGTATTGAAGTTTGTTTGGTTTGCTAATTCTTCGATTTATGTTTATAAGAGTCTTATTCGAAAGGAAGAAAGCCAACCAGACGAGAGATGGCGCTTTTTTCGAGTATTAGACTATAAGCAGAAATCATTTGCCGCTTTTGTCAGAACTAAGTAATCTAACAAATAATTTTGATTCCCAAAATACTCTCTCTTCAAGAAGGGATAAATTATTATATGTATGAAGAAAGATAAATAATTCTTTCATACTGCATGCTTCAAAAGCTTAGATTGAAGTACGTTTTTATGCAGCAAAGGGAAATTTTGCTTTCTGTTAGCTTATTTAAATAGAAATCAATCGTTTATGCGTACTTTGTATTTTGTTTTATTTTATTAATTTTTGTTATTTTCATTTTCATTTTAGGTATGTCAACACCTTGACAACTCAACGTCTTCGCGTAGCGCAAACAAAGCAAGTAAGTGCAACAGAATATACAAAAACAAAATGGTGCCCCAAAAAGAAAATCAAATGTATTTGTTTATTTATTTTGTGTTTCGACACAAAGTGATGAGAACTTAATGCCGCCGACACGACATTCCACATGCAACACACACAGACACACACACACACACACACACACACACAGACAGAGAAAATCCTTAGCATAAGAGGTTCAAGACCTCTAATAATGGAGCAATGCAATTACAGAAACCGCCGCTTAACCTCAAACAAGCTTAAGCGATTAAATAACCCCAACAATGTTGAATGCAACACAAGCCACAGCGAAACCATTCCTCCGTCCGTCCGTCCGTCCGTCTTTCCGATTGTCTGCCACCCGCACTCTGTGCATTATGCCACGTTGGTATGCATTCGTCTGCTGCTTTGCCATCCAACTCGCCGCCAACTTCATTGTCTCTTGCTACGGCTTCGATTTCAGCTTCGACTTCGGCACTGCCATCATCCACATCCACATCAACATCGTCGTCGCTGCCTGTCAGTCAACCGCAGCGTTTTCTATTGGCCACTGTATGCTCTAACAAATGCGCGGCATGCAACATGCAACATGCATTGTGCAACAAACATTTACAATCGAATAACCTCAGCCTCCACAAAAATGTTGCCACTGCTGTAATCTCTGCACCAACCCTCGCTTCACCCCCTCCCTGTCTCTTTCTTTCTTTATTTCTTGCCACGCCATGCCGCCCGCCCACCATTTCATTTCTCAAATGCTCCTCAAATGCTGGCCGAACTCCTCGTCTCAGCTGCCAAGCAATGCAACGCTCAAATTGCACTTATATAATCAACAACAACAACAACAACAGCAGCGATCCTCAAAACGATTCTACACCCTGCTCCTCGCCCCCTCTCTGTCACTCGTTCGCTCTCTTTTCTTTGCGTCTGTCGCTCATGGCAAACGGCAACTCGTTTATCTTCAAAGCAAAAAGTTTTCCGCTTTTCACGTTCAACGACGATGATCGTCGTCAGCAAACAACAACAACAACAAAAATACATTTTTCTTTTACCTGACAAGCCTCCCCC
>JXPM01005116.1:0-13094 GCA_001014415.1 Phortica variegata | reverse complement strand
GCTTAATTAAAGCACAGATACTACTACTTTGAGGCGTTTGAATTATTAATTTCGATTTTTTGTACTTAATGAAGAAGAAGCTTATTTGTGTTGTTTTTTGATAAGTGATATTTGAACCGTTTTTGCTAAGCAATTTTCAAAGTTTTTGATTTACGAAAATTAAAACTAAACTTTTTCAACCTTATTGCATAAACTAACTGCAAATTTATGTAAATTTGTATTTTAATCGTTTTCGGTCTTCGGAATACCCTCAAGTGTCGTTTGTAAAAAAAAACCTCAACTTATGTTTTACTAATTGATATTCTTATAGAAACAACATAAAATTGGCAGACACAGAAAATAAAATAAAATCTTACTAAACTTTGTGTCTAATAATTATGAATACACACACACACACACATACAGGAAACTGTAATGAAGCCCAGTAAGAACGATAAATTCGGCTTTGCAGAAGATTATATACTCTTCACGTCCTTTTTTGTGACGGACTCTTTTTTTTTGGATTCAATCATATATCTCTTTACCTTATATACCTTATCAGAATAGCCTCCCANTGCCTCCCACAGAACATAAGTCTGAAGTTTCAAGTCAATTGATTAAGAATAAAAAAGTCCTTATAGAGAATGTATATATTTTGTATAGTTGGATATGTCTTCCTCGATCTGTTATAAACTTCAGGAAAAAGTTATACTACTAATTCACTGCGTGAAGAGTATAATTAAAGTTTTGAGAGACAAGTAGTTCGTCAGGCTGCTCTCAGCCGAAAGCGCTTTTCCTGGCTTGTCATCAACGTTCTCATGTACAAAAACTTTTAATATAATTTAAATTTACTTGAAGTAAAGACAAAACTTTTGCCACACCAGAGCGAAGCGAAAGATAAATTTCTTCGAAGCTCAAACGATTCACATTGAAGGAAAATAGTTTGCATTTTTTGTGAGGAAAATTTAAAAATGAAACCAACTTGTTCAACATTTTTCAACGTTTTTAAGTTGTTCTTTTCTTGTGATGTTCNACCAACTTGTTCAACATTTTTCAACGTTTTTAAGTTGTTCTTTTCTTATGATGTTCAAAAATGCTTTCATCACGTTGTCTGTCTGTCCTTTGAAGTTATGATCACAGTTTTTTACATATCATTTGCCGTGTGTGTTGCTTTCGTGATAAGCATTTGTACGACACACGTGAGTTTTGTTCAACTCACGCTTGGCCAATTTTCTCTTGTAATTGGTTTGAAATCGCACCGAAATCGTTCTCATGTTCAAGTGATGGTTGTATGAGATTTTTGAGCTTCCTAACTTCAACGAAAGTTGAAACTATTAAAACGCGTTTTGCCAACGGTAAAAGTTCAAATGTAACATGGCAAAAAACAAGCAAGTGAAAATGGAAACTTTCTTGTATAAACTTCATCACTTGAATTCGAAGTTCTCTGGCAGCGTGCCAAGCATGTTGACTGAAGAAGGAGAGCACAGCCAGAGTTGCCCTACTGCCGTTGTGCAGTAAATTTTGCACTTGTTTGTTGACTTACTTTGTTTTCTTGCACGCTTATTGACTCGCAGACTATTGAGGAATTGTTTGCGCAAGTCGTTGCCAAAATTCCGCTTTTGCCAAGTATCGCAGCCAACGTGTAGAGCGCACGTCCTTGTAGTTGGTGGCGGAACAAAGCAGGGAAAAGTTTTGTATCGCTGCATTTTGGCTAAGCTACGTAAGGTGTAATAATGATAAATTCAAGTGCGTTCTACTGCTCACTGTGGAATGTTAACTGAGCGCTAATCTGCCTTTATTGCAATAATTCTTTTGTAGTTAATTTTTGACTTTATGAAAGAAGGAAGTATCTTTAACACATAATTACTTGACATTGAAGAAATTTGATACAATGAAAGCATACTTAGATTCAAGAATAGCTCAGCAGGTGAACATCTATCTAAGGGCGACAGCTCCCACAGCTCTTTTAACAGTCGATTAATGTTTGTTTATGGATAAAGAGTTCTAGATTTGGCTACTGAACGATTAAGATACTAAGTTTCTTTTTGAATCTGTCTTGCTCTGGAAGATTTCTATTCATCCGCTAGTATCTTTTCATATCTAATAATAATTAATTATGATTTTTGTTGATTTCATTTTGCTGTTTAGTTTAAGAAACCTTTGATAGGAACTCTTAACAAAGCTTAGATAAATTAACTTAATTGTGTTTGTGCTTTGAACCATGTTGCCATCACATTCTCAAATGGTACTCATTTATTTAACACACTGAACTCTTTTTTTTATAAATTTTTTTTAGTTTTTGTTTTCAATTCGCAAAAACGAATCAATTGGATTTCAATTTGTGTGCCGCACTCAGTAAATAAAGTCATTAAAAGTCAATGTGCCAAAAAGCAAACACTAAAAGTTCAAATATTTGTGCATAAAATTTTACGACGAATAAAAAAAAAAAAAATTTAGAAAATGACAAAAAAAAAAGAACTATGCAAAATGCTCAGCTCAACTCAATTGTGGCATTTTTCAAGTGTCGTCTCGCCGCCTACGCAAACAATCAATTTTGCCGACAAACAACAAACATGAAACGAAAAAAAAGAGGTAAATCGAAAAATTGATTGTCGACTTTTAGGCGTTCGTTCGGCAACTTTGCTGACTTTGCTTTGCTTTGCTGCTGCACGGTCATTTAAAACGATAATAACTCTTTTAGGCGTGGCTGACTCTCACCTTCGGCTTCTTTAAAACATTGCCGCACTCTTTTTTATCCTAGCTTCTCTTATATTGCCTCCGTCTATCGTTAAAATCGCAAAAAAAGAAAAAAATAGAAAATAAACAATTGAAAACTTTGTCCGCAAAGGTCTTGCCATTGTTCATGGCCTTTTTTTGCCTCAGTTTGTTGGATTTTCTTTTTTTGAAAAAAAAAAAAAAAAAAACAAAGATTTGGCGTCTGTTTTCAAAACTTCCGTTTGACACTTTGCAAGTTATTTGTTTCCGTCCGCCATTGTGCACAATGCTCGACTCCATCATGCACTCACTCATCCAGTCCGTAAAGTCAGCAAATAATCGTAAAAATTGTGGAAGCCGAAAAAAATTATCTTTATGATTATTGGCATTTAGCAAATATGTTTTCATCTTTCGTTTTTGTTTTCATTTCGATTTGGTTTTATTTCAGGTATTCGTGCATNATTTAGCAAATATGTTTTCATCTTTCGTTTTCGTTTTCATTTCGATTTGGTTTTATTTCAAGTATTCGTGCCNTCATCTTTCGTTTTTGTTTTCATTTCGATTTGGTTTTATTTCAGGTATTCGTGCATGAATATTCATGTTGGTGCCTTCAATTTGCTTGTCACATGCAAATATTTTGTAACAATCAACGAAAAATGTATTTATTTCCATTCTATTCCAATTTATTCACTTGTCTCTCTTTCAATTTGCGTCAGAGTGCTGCACAAACAAAACTGTTAGTCCAACTCAACTCATAATTATGACAAACTGTTTGTCCTTTTGTGTTTCCTTTTGATTGGCATTTATTGTGTTCGGGTTTCTCGGCGTTGTTTTGACGTCATTATTTGCATATCATTATAAGACTTTCTTAGGAATTCTCTTGAACAACTTCTGTAATATGATCGCTGTTTGTTTTGCTTTTATATGTCAGACATATAGCGTAACTGATAGACAACTGATTGATAGTTTTGATTAGTGCTTAGTTTTATAAAGAGGCCTCTTCCGATTGTGAAAGGCACTTAAGTATTGATAGGAGTAGTAGTTAGACTTTTGTGTTTCAGATATACAGTTTGATTATTTTGATTTAAACGCGTTGTCTGGAACGGATCAATCCAGACAGTGAAATGCAGTATCATCATATCTCGTCTGTCTATATGGATGTCTAGATTATTGTTATTATACATTATAAGAGCTTGATTCGACGGCTTGTAAATTTAAATTTATAATTTAGCTTCAAACTCTTAGCTGTACGAATTAGGTTCTGATCTGATCTGATCTGATCTAAAAATGAAACTGATCAATGATCATGCGTTGGCTCCAAACTCATTTATTTTTTATAGTAATATACATCTATTTATATATTGACATATTTTTCATATCTTATAAACAAGTAAAGCTGCCTTATTTGCGTAGAAAATTTAATTTTAATCACTTTAACACAAAGTTCTCTAAGGTATTTTAAATTTGCGTCAAAATATTCAAACTAATTTCATCAAATCACTTTGCAACATGCATAAATTAGGCGATTTAGTTTATAAGGTTCCGCTGGGAAATAAATTAATGTTTTACACTTATTTTGTCTTATTATCTCTGTGGCTTAACCATCACTAGTCGCTTAAACAGTCACAGTCCCTTGTCTCGCCTAGCTACGCTTCAAGCATCAAACGCACTACATCAAAATTAGCCTCATCTGCTGTAAGCGGCTTATTGAACTCTTCATAAGCATATTAAATGAAGAGCGTTGGCGTACCTTTTTTCCGTTCTCGGTTGCCTTCGTTCATTATCTTTTTGTTCGAAAACTTTGCCGTCAACCATAATTTGAAACTTTAGGCCATAANCTTCGTTCATTATCTTTTTGTTCGAAAACTTTGCCGTCAACCATAATTTGCAACTTTTAGCCATAAGGAAACACTTCCTCGGGGATTGATGACGACTTTGCTTGTTTTNTTTAGCCATAAGGAAACACTTCCTCGGGGATTGATGACGACTGTGCTTGTTTGTTTGTTGTTGCTAGCATTCTTTCAACGCTCCGTTGGCATTNAAACACTTCCTCGGGGATTGATGACGACTTTGCTTGTTTTTTTGTTGTTGCTAGCATTCTTTCAACGCTCCGTTGGCATTGTCCTTCGTCCTTTTTTGGTCGACTTAGTGCACATGCTCTATAAGCAAAATATGTTTTATAATTGTTGAACAAATTACCTTTCTTTATATACGTTTTTAAAATTTTTTTTTTGGCGTTTTTTTATTTTTATTTTCTTCACGGACAAGCCGAAACGGAAAGTAGAATTACGTGTTGCGCTTTGTCAAGCAAATTGGCGGTAAATAAGATAAACTTCCTTTCATTATTCACAACGCGCTGTCAATTCTTGGCAGGCGTTCCTCTTCGGCAACATTTCGCGTGCAATTTTGCAACATTTTGTCTTTGAGTCAGCATTTTTGTGTTTTGTTGAAAGTTGTATGCCATGACAAAATGCGTTAAAAGTCGGCTTATAAAGCCTGAAGCAATACGATCAGCTCGAAATACGTCATGCATAAAAATGCTTTCACTTTGACCCTTTTTGTTTTGAAAGCCGTTGGCTGGGCGTGCTGGCTGGCGTTGGCCAGTGAGCTGTATAAAAGATACAAGCCAAAAGCGACTTACGCTTGATTTGAATTTGATTAATGACAGTCGATATAAATTTCTATTGTTTTTTTCTACTTTTTCCACTCTTTGTTTTTGTTTATTTAAATTTAGTTATCTTTCCTTTTGGTTGGTGTCGGCAGATGACTTGACTACGTCGATGATTGAGTCAATACTTGTGGTTTCACAATTGGCAACATTTTGGGGTTAAAATGTATTGACNCGTGCCGGCATTTAAATGTTGTTTCAATACTTGTGGTTTCACAATTGGCAACATTTTGGGGTTAAAATGTATTGACCAAAATTTATTTTTTTATTTTATTTATTTGACCAAAATCTTGTAACAAATCTAACACTTTTCCTTGACTGAATACTCTTAAATTTCACGTTGGCTTATATTTTTAATACTTGAGCTGTTTAACTATCTAACATTTGCTCTGTTTAACTCTGACTCGACCGAATATTTGTCACACACGCCATTTCACTCCCGACCTTGGTTTCAGTTCAAATTTCTCGCATTCGTATACACATTTTTTTTTTATTCCGCTCACGAAAATTTGAAATCTATTTGTGCCTTTTTATTTAACCTTTGTTGCCATGCTTGTCCGCCAAATATCGCAAACAACTCGCACTCCTCAGCTCAATTGCCGTCGATGTATTTTTAGGTTTGCCAAACTGTAGCATTGGAGGGACAAAAATGTAGCAATAAACAATAATAAATGTGTAATTAAAATGAATAACAACGAGTTCCGGCAAAAAAGGAAATCAAATAAAACAAACGAAAAATTCTAAGCACGCCAACAAAAAAAAAGGAAAGGAGTTGAAGGGTGTGAACAAATGGAAGAGGCTTATTATGTTGTTTGTCTATTGGGGGCGCGGTGTCATCGATCGGTCCGAGTGTGAAAGGCGTGGCACTTGTTAGCAATCAAGCGAGATTGTACAGAAGTACATATGTTTTTGTGTTTCCGGCCTGTGATGTGAAACTTTGCCATTGGCAATTAATGGAGGATAATCAGCAGCAAAGCACAATAGCCATAAAAAAGCAGCAATAATAGGAACAACATTTTGTCGGCTAGTCGACAAAAGCATGAGTAGACTTTGTGNTAGGAACAACATTTTGTCGGCTAGTCGACAAAAGCATGAGTTGACTTTGTTATTGTGTCTATCCGTCCGTCCGTCCATCTGTCTGTCTGTCTGTCTGTCTGACTGCTTGAAATTAAATCTGGCAAGAAATTTTTTTCGACTTTTTATGGCTTTTAGCGTGGCTTCGTGTCATATTAAGAGAAGCAAATGTTTATGTGAGCCGGAAAAAAAAACAATATAGGCAAGGAAACAAAAAAACAAATGTAGGCTAATGGCAAATTATACAAGCTTACATTAGTTTCGGCATGCGTGTCTGTCTATCTGGCTGTCAAATAAATAAAATCGTTAATTGTTACTTATTGGCAACCTTTTTATTATTTTATTACATTTCACATGTTGTAAATCTTTGCTTTCATTATATTTACTTATATTACATTCGATAACAACGCAAAAATATCTATGCACATTTACATATTAAATGCATTTTGCTTGCAACTTGTCTTAAAGGCTTGCGGCAAGTTCCTTTTAGTTCGCTTTGCTTGCAACTCATGCTTCGTGACAGTGTTAGCACATGATTTGCATAAATATACTTAGACACGCACACATTCAGACAACATTATCGGAGCGACAGATACTTTATCTACTTATTTTACTTATGCAACAAAAGTGTTCCTGCAAAGATACGAGGGTCAATTGAAGGTAATCTCCTTTTTTTTTGCAGAGAGTCTTCTTTTTTGTGCAATCAACTCATTTGGTGGAACCGGCATGATCGAAAAACTTCAACTGGTAGCACCCATATGAAAAGAAGAAGTAAAATTTATAAAACATTAATCGTTGTATGGAAAACTTTTCAAGATACAGGGCTGAAATTTCACAAATAGTAGTTTTTCGTGCCTAGGCTAAATGTCTAAAAGTTTCATTGAGATCGGATCACTGGAACTGATACCAGTCATACAAAATAAAGAAGAGAAAGGAAAGCAAACTTTTTGTATCTCATTTATTTTAATTTCATTTTTGTTTCTGAAAAAAGTTTTTAGAGAATTATTATACTAACATTGAGCAGAAGTTCATATGGTCTGAGAAGTATTAATCCCTATGAATTTCATAGGATCCGAAACTTTTCNGTTCATATGGTCTGAGAAGTATTAATCCCTATAAATTTCATAGGATCCAAAACTTTTATCACTACTTATTTAACGACCCTCGTGTGTGTTATACTCTTTTCTGTTATTTCCTGTCCCATCAACTTACTAAAACACTTCCATCTATTGCAAGGATATATGCATGCACATGAGTGATGTTTAAACTGAGTGTTGATGTTGAAATTGATGCGCTTTTGGTGAGCTCTGTGAGCTTTACAAGTTCAAATTGCCGAAAATGTTATTGGATTATTTTTGTTTAATTGGTGTTAACAGATGATGATGATGTTGATGGTGATAATGCTCACAATGTTGACCGTTCAAGTACATAATTTAAAGTTAATTAAACTAAAACCAAAACAAAAATAAAATTGTATGCACCTATGTTCTATAGGTTTTCATTAGCACATACGTCAAGTAGTTTGACAAAATGCTCTCCGTGTCTGCAATTCGGCTCGTTTTATAATGCTTTGCTTGCTTCATGAATGTACAATTATTTATATTTCTTTTTATATAACTTTACCAATTATATGCCATGTATGTATGCTGGAAAACAACTAAGTAAATACAATTTTTTTTAGACAAGTACAATTGAGTAGAAACAGGTACAATATTTGAGTTGCTTATCTGATTGAACCGAATTTGACATTTTCGGTATTTATTCAAAAATATCGACAAAAGGCACTTGGCCCCGCTGCATGTCGGTGGCCATATGCTGGAAAATTGGCAGCTGTNAAAATATCGACAAAAGGCACTTGGCCCCGCTGCATGTCTGTGGCCATATGCTGGAAAATTGGCAGCTGTCCTTTGGCCAACTTGTAACCGCAATTGACAAGTTATTATGTGTGCAGGAAACGGAAACGGTTGAGGAAGCGGAAATGCTGAATGCCTGAACTGACTGTATGCAGATATGAGCTCACCTTGTTTAGTTGCAAATGCCTTTGAATAAAATGCAATTTTGTCGTATGTAATTATGCAATGTTGTTGCTGCTGAAGGTGGTTTATAAACTGATTGGCATTACATAAGTCTGTTAAATTGAGGTTAGGCCAGGTCAGGACAGGNAAACTGATTGGCATTACATAAGTCTGTTAAATTGAGGTTAGGCCAGGTTAGGACATTTTGTGTTTGGCATTCGAAGAAGTTTAGTCGGCATTGAGGCCTTTCGCTCAATCGCATTGTTTGGCTTTTATTCATTTAGTATTATTAAATGTTTCTCACTTGCATACTTGACTTTGTGTTATTTGGCAACTCTGTTTTTGATTTTCACTTGCTTTGTCTCTCTCACTCTTAAGCCATTTATAGAACATCCTCCATACGAAATCAGTGACTTGAGGCTTTTGTTTAAAATCAAATTAATACAATTTCAGCAAATTCAAGTGGAAAATCGCCTTTTGTTATCACATTTGTATTTGGTAATTACAAAATTTTCGTGCAAGCGTGTGTGCTTAATCTGTGCTGATCAATATTGAATGCTATGTGAGTGTGTGTGGGTGTGTGTGTGTGTGGTTTAGTGAAATTACAGTTTTTGGCGTTGACCGCAATGATTTCAATTTATCTCATTAGTGAAAAAAGGCAACAAATTCGCAAATTCGACATTATGAAATTGATTTCATTTTGATAATGATAAATGACACAACATAAAATGCAATTAAGTGGAAAATATTTACGATAATGAAGATTTTCTGTTTTCCAATTGGATTTCTCTTTGCAGTCACATTTTATTTAATTTATTTCCAATTAATACCAAAAAAAAAAAGTCATAATTATCGTAATTAGAAACGATTATGTTACTAAATTTAAATACAGTTAATTTTCCAAACAGAAAAGCGTAGTCAGGTCGCATCGGTTGGGATCAAAAGCAATTGATTAGGTAGAATCCAAATCCAATGCTTAAAAGTGGCTTGCACAGTCAAGACCCTTTTCAATGTCCTTTTTGATTTCTTCAACGGCACATTCCAGCATTCTAGTCTCAAAACCGCTCAATGGTCCCGTGCCCATATTCTGCTCAACACCATCTTTGCCGAGGAGAAGCGGCGTTGCAAAAAAGGTTGCTTCAGTTTCGCACGAATCCACGTACGAACACTCAATGACTTCTTCGTCACCATTCAAGCCCCTAAGCAATGACGTGATAAAGTAGGCAGCCGCATAAGCCATCGAAAGTGAAGCGCAACCGGCGCCATTCTTGGCCATGATAATCTCATTGCCGGCATCCTGAATGCGCTTGGTCAGCGTTTCTATCTCCTCCTGACTAGCCTTAAACTTTGGATGGCTCTGTGACAATACCGGTATAATGCTCATGCTAGAGTGGCCGCCAATAACGGGCACGCACACATCTTCTGGATTAACGCACAACAGGTGGCCAAGGAAGGTGCGTGAACGCACAACATCAAGTGTTGTGACACCGAACAAACGCCTCGGATCGTAGATGCCCGCCTTCGTCAAGATGCATGCAGCAAATGGCACAAGACTGTTCACCGGATTGGTAATGATGGCAATTAATGCAGAGGGGCAATTAATACAAATTGCATCCAACAATTCTTTAATTATCTTAGCATTGGTTGCGAATAGATCGTCGCGCGTCTGGTCAGGCAAACGTGGCATGCCAGCACATATGGTAACGATATCGGCGCATCTTAAGGCCTCGCCTAATTGATCAGGGCAAGTGAAACCCAATGATACACAATGGTTGTCAATATGTGAAAGATCAGCGGCAACACCAGGCGTATTCCGTATATCGTAGAGACTTAATTCATGTATCAATGGATTCAGTTTCAGCAACAAGGACAAAGGTTGACCAATGTTACCGGCGGCGCCGAGCACAGCAACCTTGAATTGGAAATGCGGTATGAGCGAAACATAACGCAGGCCTCGTAGCGCCAGTAGCTTCGTCAAACTCTTCCACATTATAGGAAAAATTTACTTTACGTTTCTGTTCACCAAAATATTGATATGAAAAAAATATAGAAAAAAAAAACAATGTTCTATAAATAGTAAAATATTTATTATTTTTGAAAATTCTCTAGTGTCACTAACAGCAATTTGATATATTACATTTTGAGTCGTTATTATATTGTCATCATAAATAAAATTAAACAACGAAGATATCACTTAACTCACATTGCATTGTTAAAGTTTGAAAAAAAATCAATTAGAACCAAGAGTCTGGCCACGAATTACAAACCAAATGGTTGTTACTCTTTGAACTGATGACTAATCCTGACTGTTTCATTTGCGTGACTAATACATAACAATAAAATGTAATGAGCAATAACGTTACTTATTGCATTTCATAGTTATTATTAATATTTTATTTACAACAAACTTTTCAACCAGGATTTCTTCATGAGACTAACAGAGCATATTCCATACACGATCACGTAGACCTTGGAGAAGCTGTTGAGTTCGGCTCATTCGTTAAAAGATCTAAACTATCAAATCTCGGACTTCTGTCGTCGGTGACTATAAGACAGAGTGCCGGTAGACTGGACTGTGGAAGGCGTGTTGTCGTCGATTTTTCTCCGTGTGCATCTACGCAAAAGAAGAGTTTGCTTTGAACATGTCTTTCATAGCTAATAATTAAGATAATATTTACCGTCTGTAAAGCAACTGAACATATCCAAACATTATGAATATTATAATGCCCTGAGCTGGGTTCAACATGTTTGAGAAAATCGAAAGAACAGAATTTTCATCAAGGTTACTATATTTAATTTCCAAAATCCATGTTATACCCATGGTAAATATGAGTCGCAGATATAAACTGAACTCCTTTTTAAACTGAAAGTGTGATGATTGTTTCGCAAAATTTGCTTCCCGCTTTATCATATAAATGCGCGTTATTGTTAGGATAAACATTACAGCATTTATACTAAGTAAGATTACCAATGGTATAAACACAAAATTAGATTCAGCTGAAAAAGTGTCAATAAAAAAATAAAATTATTATGGAGTTGTAACAAAGCAACTTACATGAAATCCAACACATTTGAATTCCAATGTTTGGATTTAACTCGTCATCAGTAATGAAACGCTGGGCTAAGCCAGTACATATGGTAAGCATAGAGGCGACTCCAAGGGCAATAAATAAAGGCTTCATGGACTTAGACTGGGCCATATATAAGTTGCTGCCCCGAAATTTATTCCACATTGTGACACTGATGACTGTCAGTGTACTGAAAGCGGCCGTGAATGTAAAATAGGCGATATAACCTGAGAAGTTTTTAAAAACGGTATTATTGAAGAAGTTTTCTTCAACAAAATGTTTTCATACCTAAAATTATGCACACGTTCTCAATATAAGTGATACCCATATTTAAAACAAAAATCGTAAAATTAATAGTGATTGAGACCAAATAGCAGGTGAATAAAATTTTGTGTTGGTTTTTTTTCTCCGTAAAATGATATATTGGTATCGTAATCACAAAGAAGATTACGGAAGTTGTCGTTGCTAGAAAAGTTTGCAATTAATTAATTAAATGTTATTATGAATACGTAATTTTGTTGTACTTACTCAATGTGATTAGTTTCTCAATGAATGAAAATTCTCGTACTATGGGACAGCCGTAAGGAATATAAGAGTACTCATTCGAAATTTCAGAAAGATTCGGTAGTAGACAGTAGGAATTCACTGGCTCAGTAAAATTACTCCCTATTAGTGTGCCATTCTGCAAATTAGAAATTTGTATACTTATTTGTTAGTTCACAAATAGTGATATGCGCCGCAAACCTCATCCAAATGCCAATCTTTAGCATCATCGATAATATACGGCGTGCCATCAGGACATCCCGAGAATGTATAAAAGTCGTTGATGTTATTCTTCGATATTATTTTGCCGTCNTGCCATCAGGACATCCCGAGAATGTATAAAAGCCGTTGATGTTATCCTTCGATATCATTTTGCCGTTNCGGCGTGCCACCAGGACATCCCGAGAATGTATAAAAGTCGTTGATGTTATTCTTCGATATTATTTTGCCGTCGGTGGTGTTGATTTTTATATTTATTTTAACTGTGTAATTGTGCTTATTCAATTCGCACGTAGGGTTTTCCGGATCTAGTATCGTTTTCGGATACGGACAGCACAAGTTAACGCACTGCTTTACTTGGCATATACAACCTAGATTGCGTTGAATAACTTCTCCATTTTCTGTTACTTCCTCAAAATGCTCAATCCAGTTTGATGGTATCAACAGACCTTCATAGGTGTATGAACCGTTGTCGTGCCTTGTGCTGTTCTCCAAGTCCACTGTTTCGTAAGGTGGACATTTTTCGCACTTAATTCCTGTTAACCGTGTAGTTGCTAAAGCAAGTAGAAACGCGGCGAGGCTCCATTGGCCTTTTGATCCGTTCAACATGTCGAATTGAAGTGATTTTAAATTCTAACTTTATGCTTATGGAGAGCAAAATGAGTAACATAAATGTGCTCATATGTATATATTTAGGTTCTGTTCTCTGGGAAATATTTTAATATATATGAGTACATGCATATATCTGTTCTGCCGATATAAGTTGCTGTATGAAAGTTAATACAGTGGTCACTCAGAAACTCGAACAAATCG
>JXPM01005111.1:32735-49757 GCA_001014415.1 Phortica variegata | reverse complement strand
ACGCTAAATGAAAATGCGCTATAAATAAATTAAATGACATATTTGCGCAACGACGCGCGTGATGATAGAATTTGAACATTTGCGGCATTTTGTTGGTGCAATAAACATGCCAAATCCAGCAACTTCATATAGCAAGAAGAAGAAGAAATAGAAGATACCGAAGATAGAGCTGAGCAAATACGATAAACGAACTCATTCAATCTCATCAATAATACAAATAATCATTTAAGTGACGGAAACATGTGAAACGAACCAAAATTCTACTCGCAGATACAATCATCGCTTGACAATTATTTATTTTTGTTACGAATATGTCATGCTGAGCCATGCGTAATAAATTTCGTAAAGAACCAAAATAAAATTGATATATGTACATATGTAATGCATAAAGAAAAGTTAATGCGTCTATGTTTTATTATTTCATTTTTGGGTTCTTGCTTTGTTTTCTATTTGCTCTCTTTAACAAGTCAATGTCAGTTGTAGTTGCGCATGTGGCATGCACAACGTGCCATAATGTGNAACAAGTCAATGTCAGTTGTAGTTGCGCATGTGGCATGCACAACGTGCCATAATGTGTGTATGAATGTATGGTTGTGTATGTGTGTGTACATATTTACATAAGTCTGCACACCGATTACATACACACGTACATACATAGATACTTGACATGCTCTTGATACTAAATAAAAACAACAAGCGTACTGTGCACAGAACTGAACATGAACAACACGCAAAGGAAGCTTTCATGCATGTTGTTACTGTTACTGTTACTGATGCTGATGTTGTTGCTGACGGTGACGCTTTGTGCGTTAGGCTTTGCCTCTTCAGCTGCTGTCATGTGTAAATTTTTAATGTTGCCAAACATTGAAGCAAAATAAGGACATGAAAGCGCACAAAAACAAAAAGAAAAAAAAAAACACAGAAAAACAAAAAAAGGTAAAGAAAAGGAAAGCGGCATGGTAAACAACCTGAAAGTAGGCTATAAATCTTTGTATAGATGAGAGACGGTAAGAGCACACGCACACGCACAGCATATCGCGACTTACCGTTACACTTACCTGCCTGTTTCGCAGCCGTTGCCATTGCCATTCGAGCTGTTGGTGACACCGCGGCGTATTTCCGCCAACGCAGGATGTTGTTTGTGTCAATTTTGTTGTCGTTGTTGTCTTTCTCATCGTCGTTGTCTTTGTTGTTGTTGTTGTTGCTGTTGATGTCGCTGACATCAGTGTTGCATTTACGTTGCTCGCTTCAATATTCCTTTTCTTTTTGGGCGCATAAATTCTATGCCACATAATGACAACATCATTAACCTCGTCGTTTTAATAAGGTCGTTTAATAACGAAACTAAGGCATAATAAATGTGTAGTTTATAATGTTTTCTCATTTCCCTTGAAGCGTTACAATTGAAAGTACAACGGTTATTCGTGGGTTTGAGATGCGATGCGATGCGATGCGACGTGCCGAGAAAAAGCATTGGAAAACATGTTCGCATGTCTATGCATATTTGTAAGCCGCAAGCTTGCCATGCCAAACGTGAAAATTAAATTTTCGTAAAACTTTACCCGCAAAATTTTTTGTTGCTTGCTTGCCATGAGCTCGAGCGTAACTTTCGTTTTGTCGGTTTACCATTTTCACATCAAATGGGTCAAGAGTTTAAAATTCACAGTAATTGCAATTTTTTGCTAACTGCACCTCAAAATATGCAACAATAAATACATACCAAACAGCTACGCTCGTTTTTGTGGCCAACTAACTCAGTAAAAACATTGCGGTCGAACTAAAATACGAAAATCTCACAAACAGATGAATGTTGCTTGCGGCAATTATAAGGAGATACTTGTCTTTTAATGAAATAAGCTCGAATTTGTTATTATTTACTCGTCATTAATTAGTATTAAACCAAATAAACACACTGCCATAAATATTATGCGTCAAATTATCTATTTATCTTGCCCAAAGGTATGGCAGGCTGTCGGCATGAAACTTCTATCGGTCAAGCGCCCGTTGAAAGCAACTTGTCGGTCATACAGTATGCGTCAAACTTAGCTAACAATATTATTTTATTCAATATTTATTAGCATTAATGTGACAAGATAAGCAAACTATTGGCAATGACTTCATTCACACAACTTCTCACAAACTTTCAGAAGCAGACACAATATACTTACATCTATTCAGCCACATTTCATGAAAACGCCAAACTGACAAAATGACAAGCTGCCATTTCAATTGCGGCTGACTTAAAAGCAATCTGACAGTCGTGTTTAAGTGCCCAAGCGTCTGCATTTGATTCGAAGACCACAAAACGACAATTAGCAAGTGTTGCCCTCGTCTTGTCACATGGCATGAAAATTTGTTAAAATATTTCAGCAGCGAATATTGATGGCCATCAGCAAACTACATCCAACTATTCTGTAAGCAAATAAATTAATTTATTGTTAAGCAATTTTAGTTGTTTTAATGCCTAACAACAAGACTTCAAAACATTTTACCATCATTTAGCTATTGGTATATTTAATTAATGTAACAGAGCACTAAATTATTGGAAACTAATTCCGTTTTGTCTTTATATTTCTGTCGTTTTGCCATTTTTCATAAAACAAAAGCGCTTATGTCAAAGGACACTAATGAAGCCCCAGCCATATTTATGTATACAGAAGCAAACATGTTCATTTTTGACATAATCTGATAACGTTAATGAGTCATTTCGTGCTGAATAAGCAAACACTTGGCTTTTAAGTCAAAACACACGTACAAAGACACGCATATATATGTATATACACATACACATACATAATATTTCCATGCATACATCTAACAAGAACATTAGTGTCGAGCGCATAAAACTCTAAATGGGGTAAAGTGGCTATAAAATGTGAATATATAAGGGCTCAAACGTGGTTTCAATCTTCTTTGTGCCCTTGTGTGTATATGTTTCTGTGCTTATGTGTGTGTGTGTGTACGGTCTTATGTCTATACTTATGTTTTTGTGGTAATGTAAAAGTCATGGCATTAAGCGTTAAATTAGGTTTCGACGACAAACCGAAACATGAAACTGAAGCATGAATGAGTGTAACGTAAAAAGTCAGACATAAAATTCTTTAATTAAGAGTTAGACATGTCAAGTGTTATATGGATGTGTGATTGTTGGAAAACAGACTGACAAACCAACTGAATTCGATTTGGCAATAAGACTTCTCAAGTTTTCCTTATCAGGTACTAAATTCATCTGACAATTGCGAAATTTCATTCGTGAAAAGCATGTCTGAGCGAAAGTCTTTGAGTTGGTGTGTCATCAATTTACGCCGTTCTGAATGCAATTAAATGCAAATTAAATAACTGAAACAAATATTAAAAATATTAATCCAAATAATTAATGCTTGAGTTTGAGCAGCATGTATTAATCCAACATTTTCACAGCTCAGCGTGAAGTTATCGACCATTGTGATAATCATGCTGAAAAAGCGTGAAGTCCGCATACAAATTTATCGCATGCCCCGCGCCTCTTTGTCACACCAAATGACACTGGTGGACCAACATGGTTGCACGCTCGATCAAACGTAATGCAACACCACTCAATTTATTAAGCCTATAAAATTGATTTTCATTTGTGTTCATCAAACAAGCTGCACTAACAAAGCAGACAAAAGTGGACAGACAGGCAGACAGACCGACAGACAATCTCTGCAGCGTGACGTTATTGTCCGTACAAAAGTTTGTCCCTGCCACAAATTGTGTCTGCTTCATATACCTTACGGCATTTGACTAATTTTCTTTTCTTAAATTTTTTAAATAAAACAAGAGCAAAAATCTTTTATGAAATTCGCTCGAATTCATGTCGGAAAATCCAATTTATGCGCCCTGAAAATCATAGAGAAATAATTGCCTACACTTGTTTGTGCATGCGTGTATGTATGAGTGAGTGTGTGTGTGTGTGCATTTAATTAAATGCGCCAATAAAACATTGTGATTTGCATAATTGCATACACTGTTGTATTTACCAACAAATTTTAAATAATTTTTCGCACAAAATAAAAGACAAAATGCATTAAATTTTGCATGATGTTGTTATTTATGACAATAAATTCACTTTTGTGAGCTTTTTACTTTTTATAATTCGAAATACAATTTGAATGCAATAAATAAATAAAAATTAAATTAAGAGGGAGTTTACAGTTTTTTGGGTACTCTTTGAAATGTAAAGAATCAATATTCATTTATTTCATACTTTTAATTAACCGAAACATTTATTTTGTGCCACAAACCAAATTATAAAACTTTAAATGCTTTTAACTCGAAATCACATTTTTATGAACGATCCTGTCAAATACCTCCAACAATTTTTATCGGATTGACCTAAAAATATCAAAAGATCTTTTGAGAGAGGATTTTTTCGATATTTNCGAAATCACATTTTTATGAACGATCCTGTCAATACCTCCAACAATTTTTATCGAATTGACCCAAAAATGTCAAAAGATCTTTTGAGAGTGGATTTTTCCGATATTGATAATTGATGTTTTATTTTCTTTCATGGATTAATTTATGAAAAACGGATGTATTACAGGAAATTGAAACTCCAATTATTAATTAAGTGAAAATATGTACCAATAAATCTATTGAAATACCTCTTATTCTGCTTATTTTTTGAAAAAAAAAAAAAACTCCAACAAAATCATCTTCAAATGTGAAATAGCCTTAACATAAACTTTTTGCTTTTATTTATCGAAGTATTTGCGTCAAAATTCCTTTGAATCGGGTTTCCTTCATTTCAACATTTAGTATTAAGAAATCTCAGTAAGTATTAAGAATTGCAGTTCATCATACCTTGAAGCTACAGAGGTTTATGCAGTGAAGCACTCCTCCTGCAGTGAGGAGGAACATTGTAAACTATGTTGTTTTGGTATTTTTTATTATTACTCAAAGCAAAGTTCTTCTTAAATGTCACTGAGGCTATATACGCTTTGCTGATTGCTTTATACGTCTTCTACTCCTTCTTATTCCTTTCCTCCTTTTTCTTCTTCTTCTTGAAATTGTTTACATATTTTGTTTGTTTTAAGTTTTTAATAAAACTTGCAAGAGTTCAACTAACAAAACAAAACGGGTTTGTTTAATAAAGAAACACAAACAGGTTGAACATTCGTTGCTCTTGTTTGTATAACAATAACGCAGAGGCTTATTGCCACAACGCAAAACTGCGCAAAAGCCGTGCAACCAGAGCCGTTGTTGTTAATATTTTTGTTATTGTTATTGTTTGTAACTGTCATTGTTATTATTATCGCTACTGACGCTTAACGCTTTTTGTTACATAAACCAAAAGCCGTACAACAACTTTTAGTTGTAAGAAACCATTTTTCCAAATTTAAAATATTCTTTCGACTTTGCTTAAAGGAATTCATACTAAGCATTTGTAAGAAAAACTAAAGTTAAATAACAAAGAAAATTATTTGTTCATATTGCTTGAAATATTACGCATACGACAAGCATGACCATCTGCCAAGTTTGCTGTAAATTCAAAAGTTTCTTTTTAAGTTATCGTACTTAAACTTTCGTAAGAATTTCAACGAATGAAATGAGCATTAGGCAGGTTAAACATTTTTTTATTTTACAACTGTACTTAGTGGTCATGGCCATTAAAAATGTATTTAATTGTCGTTTTTATTACAATTATTTCTTCTTTTGAGTATAAACAAAGACGTGCTTTATTATACCGCCAGCTTGTTTTCTTAATTAAATTTTATGAAGGTACTCAATTTTTTAGGCGACTTCATTTCCGTGTAGTACTTTTTTTAAATTTTATATTTATGTTACATTTTACATGTAAGTTCCGACATATTTCATCAAACTGCAGATTAAATTTTGAAGCCTTATACTTAAATCAATGCGTATTCATGTACTTTAGACTCAGCTGCCTCAGTGAGTGCTTGCATAAATACAAAGCCAAGGATGTTACTCCTGCTGGCGATTATGCCGTTCGAGTTTGGATATTAACTCACACACCTGTGCACTTGTGTTTGGCAGCATTTTCACTTCACTACACAGACACACACACACACACACACACACACTCACAGACAACTTTCATTTGCATATACGACTCGTTCAGCAAAATGCTTTTGATAGTTAGTTTCCTATGCTTGTGCATTCAATTGTATTAATTACGCAACTTTTTAAAGTGCTTTCAAAACCACTGAAAGTTATTTGTGCGCCTTAAGCAAAAGGATTATATGCACTTTGCCACTATAAAAGCGACAATAATTTGAATGCGAACCACAACGAAGCAATCAACTTCTTTACGTTGTACTTTTGCTGGCACTCAGTGTATGTAATGACTTTGCTGTTTGTTTACAAAGAATTGTCTTCCATTCACCAAATCGAATACGATTTGTGGTTATTTTGACTTATTTTCTTCACAACGATAATTACCATCATCGATGTAAATGGTCCGTACACGTAATCCTTCATGCCAACTCAGAACGGTTTGACTCGCCACTCCAAACGTCACTTGATTACCTCCAGAGCGCCTACGAATCTGACTTCCATCTGGTTGTTGTTGCTGATGTTGATGTTGATGTTCATCTGCATTATTAAGCAAAAGTTTAGCGCTTTTGACTATTTCGATGCGATTGCGTAGTTTTCTGTGATAAGACTTTAATTTTTGTTTTTTGCTCTCTAAAAGTACGCTGCGCTTTTCGCAATGCCTTTTCATGTCGTCCGCCTGCCGCTGCTTTGCTCGTGCCAGCGCCAATTTAGCTCGTTCCCGTATCTCACGCGTTTTCCCATCTGCACGCGCCACTTGCGCTTTATAAGCCGCCAATTTTAACTGTTCCAGTGCCTCATAACGGTCCGCAGCACTTTGATGCTTCTGCACAATTGTTTCGGGCGTGTTCTTCACCTTGATGTAGCGCAGCAAACGTTCCGGTATATAATCGTGAACGGGCTCATCGAAAACTATTTGAAAGAACATATAATCACCGCAGACTTCGTCTCCGTAATTGTATGCGGCATTATTGCTATCATGCATTTTGGGCTCATGTATTGTACACCACAAACTACATAAATCGTATTTAAAATTAATTGCCAAAAATAATAAATAAAATTGTTTTGAATTTTGTCCTTAGTTTGCTGATTTTTTTGTTTTGTTTAGCTACGAAAATACAGTTTGATAGGCATTCGTTGGCCTGCTGTAAGCAAGTTGAAAAGGCTGTTTTATTATTTTGCTAAAATTGTTATTTTTGTGATGTGAATGTTTCATGTGTCAGCGCATAGCAGCTGCCAGCTTGCAAAAAAAATTTGGCTATGCGACTTGCGGTCGACTTTTGCGGTTTTATTTTAAAAACTTTTGTTTTGTATGCAACTCTTTCAGCTTGTTAATAATTAAAATATAAATATACAAGACAAATAAATAAAAGACACCGACAAAAGATTGAGTGAACACTCAACTTGAAGCCTTAAAGTACCCTTAAGTCACTTAAATGAAAGAGAATGTCGACAAAAACTGTTATTTAAATAATGCTACATCAAATAACAATATAAGATACAACAAAACCACAGTTAACCACATAGATAACTTGTAAGCTTAGTATACAAGAAGCATAAAAGTAACTCATCAAGAGGATAACTCAAGGATTGCCAAACTGCACTCGAAATCAAAATGAAATTTCACACAAGTCGTTGTAAGGATTTGTTGTTGGCCAAAAACAAATTTTACTTAATTAAACATAAACGAAAAGTATGAAACAAATTTATCCTTCTTAATTTTTGGAATATTATATTTAGTTATTCCAGCACGAACACTTAATGAACTGAAATCCAATAAGTATGAATGCCATAAAGAAAAATAAAATCAAATCCATGTTGCGCCATTATGCAATTTTAAGAAATAAATATCTCTGATTTGTTTTTCAGATGCACAGCAAACGCAAATTATAACTCAAAAACGAAGAGGTTTTTTTTTCAAAATAATAACCACTTGAATATTCAAAACATGAAACGGGACGCACAAATAAAGCACAAGTAAAATAAATTGCATACAAAACCATTTAAAAAAACTAAAAAAAATTAAAAATACAAAAAAAATGTTCGAAATACGTCAAATTCAGAAATACGACGGAAATAAATAAAAAAAAAAATTTAAAAGCGCAAATAAAATATTATANTCAAATTCAGAAATACGACGGAAATAAATAAATAAAAAAAAAATTTTAAAGCGCAAATAAAATATTATGTCATAAATATCAACAAACAATTCAGTTAGCCAAGTTGAAACGAGATCTATAATGAAATTGTCATTGTTTTTATTGGACAAAGAGGGAGCCGCTGGCAGCATTAGTACAAGAATTATGCAATGCTGTATATGAGCAACACAGACGCAAAATCATAAATAATTAACGAAAAATAAAAAACAAGCAAATAAAGTGAAGCAGCAGCACCAGCAACAGCAACGAATTTCATATATTTCATAGAAAAAAGGTATGCAAATAAATTGCATCGTTTCTGGACCAACCATGGCTGCATCTGAGCCACCAGAACCGCCACCAAGAAATCCGGATCGCATAAATGCTTCATTGCATAAGCTCAGCGAATCTGTAAGTAGAATTCTTGCTAGCTTGTTTGCTTGCTTGGTGTCCTCCACAATCCTTCAATGTTTCTCTCTTTGACTTTCTCTCTTTTTCTATCTATCTCTGTCTATCTCTCTTTTACCCCTTTGAATATCATTGGTCCTACAGTCACACACGCACACACGCGCACACATTTGTATGTATGTATGTTTATTATTATCACAATTACAACAGCATTCATGGTGCCCTTTCCATTAAACCAGAATTGACTAAGCCGCTTTGCATGAAATCTTCGCTTTTTAAAAAACAAAATTTTAAAAACAAAACCATAATAAGAACATCAATAAGAATCAGACAATCAAACATTTCATTTACACTTATATAAATTTTGTTTAAATTTATCAATGTTGATTCTACAAAAACATGAAAACTTAATGAAACCGAATGATTTTTCTGTTTTCAGAAAAATATTAAGTCTCTGGACTCAAGTGTCATTGCAATTAAAGACAAATCTATCAACAACAACAGACCAATTAAGCCATTACTATCGCTCGACAACAGCAACAATACAGCTGTGTTAGCATCAACATCAGCAGCAGCAGCAGCCGCCGCCGCCGCAGCAGCATCAGCAGCCACCAGCAGCAACATATCCTCGTCGTCCGCCTCCGCCGTGTCAACAGCAACTTCGGCAGCAGCAAACGTGGTCACAACAACAGGAAACGCCGCCAGTATATCAACAACATCATCAGGGTTGCTCTACAATAAACGCGTTGTCAATGATTTGACCCCCAGCGGTGACAGCAGCTCACCGCTCAGTTCGAATGGTAGCAATCAAACGCTCACATCGCCAATGACGATTGACAATCAAACACAGCAGCAAAATTTACGCTTGGCTTACGCAGCAAGCAAAGCAAGTGACTCGCATGGCCTGCAACAACAAACGCAACAACTCATGCTTCAGCAACAGAATGGTGGCCAACGTGGCGGCATTAATGCCACAATGTTCGGTGAAACAATCGCACACCAGCAGCAACAACAACTATCAAACGGCACAGCCAACAACTCTAATTCAATTGTTCTCAATAATCAAAGCAACTCTCTTACTGCAGCAGGTATGTGTGACATTTTTATATTGGTCTTTTCATTTTCTTTCTTTTTGTTTTTACATACAAAGAGGTGAACAAACAAATATCTTTAGCTGATTGTGGATGTGTGCCTTTAAATGCACGTAGCCTGTTTTTTCAGTGAATATTTATTTACGCAGTTTTATTTGGTATTTTTTGTATGACCTTTCTTCAATACATATGTCCTTATAATAGTTTTACATGATTTTTAATTTGTTTTCCCTTTTTTTTTATTGCTATTTTTTTCTGCTGCATTAACATATTTTTTGATATTTGCATAACATAGGGAAGTGCATGTCTTTTTCGGGTTTTGGGTTTGATTTTTCGTTGAAGATATATTTGAAAAAAAAAACGATTTAAATTAAATTCCAAAACACAAGTAAAATGGGTTAACATTTTTCATTATTGGGCACATGAAATAAGTGTAAGTGATGCATTCGATTCGCGCATAACCCTGCTGTCATCATGTACAATTTCAGAACACACACACCAAGCAATATATGCATTAATGCATTATGTGCTCAAAAAACCAAATTCTGATTAAATCTTGACATTTTCTAATTATATTCTACGAACCTCAGAGCTATAACTATTTGATATAACTCTCGTTGACTTAATTTTATACTCATACCTGCTCGTTTATGAAGTAACAATAATAAAGTAAGAAATGTCTAAACACACACAGGATTACTCTACAAGGAAGCCTTCATTGCAATTCACAGCATTATCATAAAACAAAGACTGAGAAATAAGAGCCGAGCTTAAAGACAAGTGAATTGAAATAGTTCATGCATTTTGAAATTGCTCATAAACTGAAGTACAACAAAGCGTAGCAAAGCAACTCATATTTAAGCAAGAGTGCACTTTAGATTTTGGGATTCTCTGCGTGCATATTAATTGCTGCCGCATACTCGTCTTAAGCCTCAGCATTGATGAAGTGGCAATCAAAGACTTTGCTCTGCGTCAAGTGGCATTTCGAGCACACACACATGCTTGCTCACACACACACAACCACACATAAAGACTTTGTGATAAAGTTTGATATTTGAAGTGACGCTTTGAAGTTTCACCAAAAGTCCATTGAAGTTTTATTTTATGTACATACGTGTACGTTTATATGTGTGTGTGTGTGTGTGTGTGGTTGTGATTGTGTTCAGTAAGCCTTTAAGCTGGGTGCACATGTGTATGCGTTTTTTTCCATTGATGGTTTGACTTTGAGTGGCCCAATTTAAAACTAGTTGTTTTATAGTGTGTGTTGGAATTTAACTTGTTTTGTTTATATCTTCAACAATTTTTTTGTATTGTTCAAATGTCAATTGAATTGACATTATGTAAAATATACTTTCAAACAGTCTAGCTAGCGTAAAAATTACTTCGGATATGTCCTCTTCCATTTAATAGGGCAATCAAGTTTGTAAGAGAATGAAAGAAAATTTGAACTGGCTAGAACTTTAGTTCTGTACTAGTTTGGTGAACTACTGGGTAGTTTCTCTTATGACTTTTCATTTAAATATATTACAGTGTATTATGTTTTGTATCTTTAAGTTCTCTTTAAAGCTTCTTTAACATACGTATGTATATCGATGTTTGTAGTTAAAAACTTAGTAAGATTATATAAAATTATTTATTTATTTATAAAATGGCTCCTGTTTTTATACTGCACGAGATCTTAAAATGTATTCCATTGTCAATGAATCCACACAACACACACACATACATAAGTACACATTTCTAGAATAAATCATGCGAAACATTTTTATTTCATTTTTATTTTTAACATTTTGTTATAAAACTCGAGAAAACTGCAACTTAATGCGAATTCAATTGTGAATTCACTATTCTTCTTCCAATTGCAATATAACTATTCGTTGAAATAAAAAAAAAACATGAAACACACACAAATGAAAAAATAATCATATTTTCGATAAATGAACTCAACTGCAAATGATTTGTTATGGAAATCATTGTTCAAATGTATTAATAAACAACAACAACAACTGACACACTTGAACAATAGTCGACAAACGTAATGCCAATAATGTCTGCTCAGTTGTAAAATTAATGAATTCCGGAGCAACATACTCGATCCCAACGTGCACATCAAATACAATGAAATCGCTATCTGCAACTTCACTACCTTTGACCTCAAGACCGCTACCGACCGCACCGACATCAGCAGAATCGAGAATGACAGAATCAACTTCACCGTTTTTACTATTGGCAACGAACAATGGTAATGTAAATGGCATTGCCAATGCCAACGGCGAGATCAACAGTTGTGATGGCAATCGCAATGATGAGTTAAAGTTCAACAGTTTTCGTTCGCTTTCGGATTCGCATTCGAATTCGCATTCACAATCACAATCAGGTACGTATGTAAGTCTGTCTTAATCCTTCGCCTTAACAACTCATTGCCAGTTCAAGCGTACACAATCAATCTTTTCTGTTTGCCTTCATACACCGTTGCAACTTTCATCTACTTATTTGTGCTCGTTTGAACGTTTGCATCTGTTCTTAAGCATTGTCGTATCTCCCGACTCCCCCTCACCGCACTCTTATTATTCTGCTTGCTTACACTTTTAATTTTTACCTCCCGACTCTGTCACTCATCATTGCACGGAAATTGTGTTTTGTATATTTGTGTCATTGTTGTTTCGTTTGGTGTATCTGCGTTTGTTGTTTTTGTTTTTGTTTTTGCTCTTGCATTTATTGTATTTTCGCCTTGGCCTGATTCGGTTTTAATTACACAGAAATTAGTTTGCACTATTTGAGCTACTCCTAGTTGTTGCCGTGCTTTTGGATACAACCTCAATTCTTATTTTCTTGTGGCTTTTCTTTGTTTTTGTTGGCTTAGGTAACGAATTTATTCGCATGGCAAAACTTTTACTCTGTTCTGAAATTGAGTTAGAACATTTGACCTTTACTTTCATCTTATTATAAAGCTGTTCTTGCTTATGCCAACAAGCATATTCAGTTTGTTTTACGCAGACAAGTTAAATTGAATTTATTCAACGAAATAATAAAGCAAAGGAAAACTAAATAAGTTTCTGAGAAATCATCTCTTCACTAATCAAATCATCTCTTGCATATTACATCACTTTGACAAAATCAATATCAATTTTTAATCAAGTTGAGTCTCAGCAAAGCAAATCTGCTATGCTTTAAAACACAGCTTAAAAGAAGGCGTAAAGAGCTAAATGTCAAGAGCTTGGCTATCTCCATAGAAACGCTTAAGCACAGCTTCATTAGCACGGCTAAGTGGTCTTTAGTTGTGACATGTTCTTTGATTCGGTTTTTCTAACGACTTTGTCGGCCATTTCGTTTCAGATAACTCATTGAAACTGCGCGAGGAGAACGAACGACTCAGCGCTGAGTTACAGCGCTTACGCAAAATACTTGAATACTCCAGCGATGGTGCCGTGGGTGGCGCCGTCGAGCTGGACGACACAGTCGCTTCTGGCGACGGCCCACAGGGCGTTGAAACAACGGGCGCCGTTGGCGGCATGCCGACACAGCAGCGAGTTGAGCGACTCGAAGCTGAGTTGCGCTCGGTTAAGAATCAATTATTGACTATGCGCTTGGAGCGCAAAAAATTGCGCACGGACAAGAGCGAATTGGTCGCACAGGTCAAACAACTGTGCGCCTCACTGCAGGAGAAGGAGCAAGAGCTACGCGATTTCATACGCAACTATCAGGAGCGTGTGCGCGAGTCGGAGACAAACCAAGCCAAGTTGAGCGGCGACCGCGATCGTGAACGCTTTCAATTGCTCAAGCAGGCACGCGATGAGGCGGAACGCTCCTTGGCGCTCGCGCAGCAGTTGAATGCACGCGACATGCAATTGCAACGTCTGCAGGAGCAACTGCAGGAGGCGCGACGCCAACTGTCCGGCTGCATGTCCGATCAGGAAAGTTTGCTGTCGTTTGCGCCGCTGACGCCTCCGTCGGCCGCCTCGGGCATGCTCAATCAGATGGCGTTGGCTGGCGCTGTGGGCGGCACAGCAACAGTTGGCCTGCGTAGTGCGTGCGATGACAGCGGACGTGGCAATTCGAACTCGCTGTCTGCCTTCAGCGGCAGCCTAAGCGGCGGTTCCGGCGCCACTGGTGGTGATCGCAATTCTTGCTCGAACGACTCTGTGCTGCGCAATAACAGCGATCGCGAGAGCACTGGCGGCGAACTGAACTTCAGCGATGGCGCCTGTGACAATGGACCAAGTATCACTGTCGATCCGGACAGCATTTCGCTTGTGTCCAGTCAGAACATGTATCAATGTAAGTCATTTTGAAAGTCATGCGGCATATATTTTACCTTTGTTTCTCAAACATGTCTTTAGTTGGCACACCCAAGGAACGCAGTCCGACTTTGTCACCGCTCAATTCTGCAGCATATTCAAGGTATTAACTTAACTTTAACCAAAATATATTGTTTCAGTATTAACCGCAAAATGTGTCATTGCCAGATCCGTTGAGCAGCTCGGTTCGCCCGTGGACGCTGATGGCCCCGGCGCAGTTACACGTAAATTTGCACCAAAGACGGGCACACTAAACGCACGTCATGGCCGCGGTGGCACCTGGGGCAGCATATCACGCGTCTTTGCACGCTCACGCAACAAGAATAAAGCACTCTCGGCAGATGGCGCAAGTGAATGTATGTCTAAATTCGCAAACTATTCTATAACCCTTTCTAAGACATTTCTTAATGCACAGATTTGGATTACTCTTGGAGTCCTCTCTCAGAGGAAACGTACGCTGAGAAGCTACGTTTGCTGCGCGAAGCCTCCCAGTTGCCCATGGATCGATGGCGTGCTACACAGGTCGTTGCCTGGCTAGAAGTCGCATTGGGCATGCCACAGTACTCGGTGCGCTGCGCCGAGAATGTTAAGAGCGGCAAAGTCTTGCTTGAGCTCAACGATACCGAACTAGAGGCTGGCTTGGGTCTTGTGCACCCCATGCATCGCAAGAAACTGCGCTTAGCCATCGAAGAGCAAAGGCGACCGGAGCTGGTGCGTTACCCGCTAATTGCACATTTGGGTCACACTTGGGTGGCTTCCGAGTGGTTGCCCGATATTGGCTTGCCACAATACGCCGAACCATTTTTACATTCGCTCGTCGATGCGCGCATGTTGGACACGCTCTCCAAGAAGGAACTAGAGAAGTTTCTTGGTGTGACACGCAAGTTTCATCAAGCAAGCATTGTCCATGGTGAGTGACGACACGCCTTGTGTTTTTATATATTATATGTACATACATTATGTATCATCATGTGATTTAACATGCTTACGCTCATTTTAGGTATACATGTGCTACGCATCGCCAAGTACGATCGTCAAACATTGGCCGTGCGACGTGTGCAATCTGATTCGGTCGACACAGATCCAATTGTTTGGACCAACCAGCGCTTTGTGCGCTGGGCTCGTTCAATTGATTTGGGCGAGTACTCGGATAATTTGAAAGGTACGTTGGCATTGGTAATTTAATTAAAATAGGGCAATAATTAGTCGCACAGATATCCATTTTCATAATTAATGACATTGCACGCCTACTCATGTACTCATCTATCTTTGTTTGTTTATTCGATTCACACAGACAGCGGCGTACACGGCGGCTTGGTCGTGCTCGAGCCCTCTTTCTCCGGCGAGACAATGGCCACTGCGCTAGGCATACCACCCTCGAAAAATATTATCCGGCGTCATCTGTGCACCGAATTTGATGCGTTAATTTTGCCTGCACGGTGAGTTTGGCCAACATGTAACTTAATCACATTGTATGCCCGTGACGATGATTAAATTTGCAATCGTTTCATTAAATAATTGAAATACTTTCAAATGTATTTGTTCTGTTTTGTGTTGTCTCTTGTAGCGTAATATTTTATATTTTATATTTGTTTATTTTTTTTTTTTCATGATTTATAATTTTTTTTACACCGTTTTGAACTTATTAAACATAAAGATGATTTGCATTCATAAATAATTTCCATCATATTTATATTTCATGCAATTTTTTCTTGCTTCATTCACAACAGTATTCATATGCCAACACTCTTCTGTGCAGTCTCACATTTCAGTGCTTACCATAATCACCCTTTATAGCTGCATTTATTTTGCATTTGCATTTATTTATACATATTCAATTTGAATTTTAATGAGTGTACAAAATTTTTATACAAAATATGCACATTTTCAAATGTTTTCATTTATTTAACATAGGCGACTATTTAAATCATTTTTATATGTTCAAAATGAAAAAGCTTCAAAGAAATCGAAGAGATTATAAATAAAAGATAATCACAATAAATACNTTATATGTTCAAAATGAAAAAGCTTCAAAGAATTCGAAGAGATTATAAATAAAAGATAGTCACAATAAAGATNTGAAAAAGCTTCAAAGAAATCGAAGAGATTATAAATAAAAGATAATCACAATAAATACAGCAAGAAGTTCTTAGTTTTAAGTAAGGGGTCAACTGCATTAGTAGGGGAGAGTCAGCGTGTGATAGCCCGTGTAAGACTATATTGCTACGACGTGTCCGTCCGTTTTTCAGAAGGTTTTCAAAGGCTAAAATAGCTACAGACATTAAACACGGTATGAAGACACAACTTCAAGGGTTTTTCGTTCAGATCATAATATGGATTTGTTAGTAAAAATAAAGGTATCAGAGGAGTCATGAAAGCTCTTTAACATCTTGTATCTTGGAGCACTGTGTAACACATTTAAAATCTATGGGATAATAAATGGTATCAAAGCTTATGTCATGTATTTTTGAGTTTGATTTTTCTTTAAATACTTTTCGTAACTAGTTTTTCTTTCTCTTAATTATTTTCATTATTCTTACTACTTCATTCATATGCTCATTAATGATACACAAAATTTGCAATAAACATTACTATTAAGCTGAAGCTTTTGATGTTATACACTGAAATAAATAAATATTCATTATCATCAACAAATCATCGCTTTGCTCTCTACGTTCATTTTCATCATTGTCAACAAAATTTAAAAAATAATCTACAAAAACAATAAATGTTACTCAAATAAGTGAATGTCGTCCGTAAACGTAAAACTATCATAAAGTGTTCTATAAAAAATATAAAATATCTTAACTGCAACTAATCGCTTTACGTACATTATTCTCTCTCTCAATGTACTTGCCGTGAACATGCGAACAATAAATGCAGATATTTGATTTACTGTCAAATGGAAGAATTTCAAATGGAAAGCAACAGACAATTAGCCAAAATGCAAATTCATTAAACGCTAATTTATTTGTTTAGTTAATAAAGGAGTGTGAACAATAATTAAAAATGGCATGTTAAGAACAAGTTAAACAAAAAAAAAAAAAA
>JXPM01005111.1:0-32702 GCA_001014415.1 Phortica variegata | reverse complement strand
AAAAAAAAAAAAAAAAAAAAAACAGAAAAAAAATCAAAGTAAATGAAAATTAGACAATTAATCAAATAAATATTTGTTATATTAGCTGTGTATGGTAATAAAACAAAAAAATCGAAAAGATCAAAGTAGCTTAAGCAAAGTGTGATGCATAAAGTTGTTCTTAGAACATGCAATGATTAAATTATTTACTTACACAAATGACACTTATTTACGTACTCCAAAAACAAAGTGCTTTGTATCAATTTGGTTTTTATGTTTGCTTTTATTTTCGCAATTTATTTATATCAAATTTATTTTTAATTAACTTATAAAGCAAAGAACAACAAGAGCATTTAATATATGAACACCAAGAAATGAAAACAGCATTTCAGTAGTTAGCAAATGTTTGTTATAAACACTTCACTGAGACAAAAAATATATGTAAGAACAAAACAAAAAAAAAAAAAAAAAATATAGCAACTTGTGGGAAACAACAAAATTATAACTTAATTACTTTAATTACGCAAAAGAATTTTTATAAACGCAAATATATGAAAAACATGAAAATCAAAAGGGAAATCAATAGGGAAACAAATGAATATAACTGAAATTAAAATTATTATACAACAAGGCCAAAACTATTCATTAAATGCACAAGAAAATATTTAGCAATAGGTAACAACACAAAACTAAAATAATAATCACACAGAAAACAAAATAATACCAAAAACAAAATTCTCTAAATAATTTATTACACTGGAAGTATATTAACTGTTGTATCTAAATACATGCACACTCAGACATATATGTCCGTGTGTTGGCGCTTTATTTTGATTATTTTATTGAGCTTATAAGTATATTTTGCATACACTTAGACGAGACTCGCATAATTCTAAAAGGGTTATTCAAGCAAAAGTTTCCGTGTTGCTCACATAGTTTTATTTTAAAGTTCTTGTATACATAATTGTTGCTTGGTTCGCTGTTTTTGTGCGTTTGGTTTTTTTTTTCTATTTAATCATGTGACGCATTCATTGAGGCATTGTAGTTATACTTATGTATATGCTTAACAATAGTTATACTTTTTGTGTGCTTTAAAAAACTTTCACGACTATATTATTATTTTGTTACGCTACAAATCGAAAAAGAAGTCTTCTTAGCGAAATAAATATTCTTTATTAGATATTAATTAAAATCATTAACTGATATTAATTCGTCAAGACGGCTTTTTTCTCATTAGTTTTATACAATTTTGTGTCTTTCAAAGTTAAAAAAAAAAACAACAAAAAAATAACATTTTTGTCTCTGTTTCTTTTTTCTATTTCTATGTTTTTTCCAACTTGTGCTATATTTGTTAAATTATCAAATTGTTGTTGCTATCTCTGTACTGTTACAACAAATGAACAACAAATACCAAACCAAACCAATAACAACAACATCAACAACAACCACATTGAATATCACCCAAAAAAAACACACACACATTCAAACAAACGTACACTCACAAATACATTTTGAACTGCCTGCCTGTCTGTCTCAATGTGCAAACATTGACTGCGCTCGTTGGAATGCAATTTATGTCTGTGTATGTGTGTGTGTGTAAATGTGCTTTAAAATAAACTAAAATTAACCAAATGAAAAAAAAAAAATAACACGCACTCTTTGAAAAACAATTCGAGAAATGCAACAAAAAATTTACAAACAAAATATATATATATTATATAAAAACAAAAAACGATCGCTTCGAACGAAATCTGGTTGTATTGCAATGTTTGTTGTGTAGAGCGACTTTGGGTCAAGGCATACGTTCCGGTTGCGGCATAGTACCAATAACGGGACCTGGCGGCCTACAGCACTATGCCACAACCGATCGACGATCGAGCGGTAGTCTGCGGGTAAGTTCACACTGAGCCAAACTTTTCATTACAAAACTATTTAAATAATTTATGTTTTTATCCAAAAACAACAACAACTACAACACTATACTTATATATTAATATCAATGTTATAACTTTAGGCTTTACCTAACTTCCCATTGTCTTTTATTTGTCATTATTATTAATTTAATATATTTTTTCTTGTCTTTGATTTGGTTGCATTTACAAACTGTAACTGAAACTTTCGCTTTTCCATTAATTCATACATATGTACATATGTGTACTATACACAAATTACATTTTAATATACTTTCCAACAAATACAAAATTTATGTGATACTGTTCTATGCACTGCTTCGAGCTTTATTTGACGTGCTATTTTTAGTGTGTCAATTGAATTACTTATTAGTAATATTAATAATATTCTTAGTGCCGTTCAATGTTTATTCAATATGTGCACAAGCCATTTTCTTATTTCAAATAAAATTATTTGTATAACCTTTTGTTCTTCTTAATTAAACAATAGTACATTGTATTTGTAAGTAGATATGAATACATGTAAATGAAAACCAAAACTGCATGTTGTCCACCATATATACATACATGTTGAAATAAGCATTACAACAATTTTATTACAATATTTAATGTTTAATCACCCATAGGCAAAAACATCACATATAATAACTTTAACTTAAAGCAAACGTTTACATAAACGTTGCATTTTCGACAAACCAAAGATTTATTTTTGACTAATTGAGTGGAATATTGAATTGTTTGATTAATGAAAATTTATTTAAAATAATTTTTGTTCGAAACAAAATGACAACAAATCAAAAACAAAAAAACAAAAGACAGATAAAAAAATCGAAAATGGTAAAATCAAAACAGAAGTAAAATAATGGCGAAAATGATTGCGCAAGAAGGCTTAAATTAAAATAAGAATTTTATTGATTAAAATATAAATAAGAAAAAAAGTCACAAATTGACAGCATCAAGTAATCGATATCTATTTATATCAAGTTAATTTAATAAACCAATATATTTTTTAAATACATATATATTTATGTACATGAATACACAAAAACTTATAATACTTTTACACAAAACATTCATGACTGAACCTGCAGATTGAAATTCTCTTCATCTTAATTGTCTTCAGAGGGTATTCTAGTCTAGGATTTTGAACCAATCTATTTTTTTTTTACATATTCCTAAGGGTCCTAAGGGTTTCGTTTTTTTTTTTTTTTCTGGACACTCAAGGATTGGACTCATGTCAACCATGACCCCACTTTTTTCTTTTTGCCTCCACTTNTGGACACTCAAGGATTGGACTCATGCCAACCATGATCCCACCTTTTTCTTTTTGCCTCCACTTCGCGACATCATAACTCGATGAATTAAACTTTATTTTTTTGGACAATTTTTTTATATTCTTTAATTATCAATAAATATTTTGTAAAAAACTGGATACTAAAAATGTTTTTATGTTTTTTTTATCTTGCGATAAAAAACGACTAAAATTGAGGCTCCTACACTAGAATACCTCCTTCATGTTAGACAACCTGACTTAATTGTCGTAGCATACTTTAAGGAATCAGGTGCGCTTTACACTTTTATTTGCTAAAAAATTTAGTAGTTAGAAATTTATAAAAAAAAATTAAATTAAATATGAACTGTATTTAAATAAGATTATTATAGACCGATATTTATTAGTCGAAAGCTGTTAGTCAGCTTCCACGCTCATCGATACTTTTGTGTTGTCTCATACCCCTCAGGCTGGTTACTTGCTTCAGTCACACATGCATAGCATAAAACACAATACTTAGCTGCAGTTAATATAAAAAAAAAAAAAATAAAACAATAACAACTTATCGCATCAAATTTAATAATTTGTGTGTCAAATTTAAGAAATTATATTAGTCAAATCGAAGCTTATTAACGAGCACTTAAATAATCAAAGCTGTAATTGAAAATAAATGTGTAAATGATTCAAATAAGTTTTCAACTTTTTTGTAATTGATTTTATTTTTGAACGTTTTCATTTATTATTATACTTCAACAATCAAAAGCTTACAATTGCGCTAAATACAACCACACGCTGAAATAACTCACACATGCACAAATAACAAGCTGATTAATTAACATACCTAATGACATGAGGTAACATTAATGGAAGCAACTGGAAAATTTGCTTCAATGAAATTCAATCGAAATGAACTCAACCTTTTTAACATTAACAATAATGTATTAAATGGAAACGTTTTTACTTTTAGTTTTATGTTCGAAAAATATTATTTGAAAAACACACACACACGAAATAACAATAAATCATATCAACAGTTGTAAATGCAATCAAATTGTTTAAGCGAACAATTAACAAAAACGACTTTTTCAACGCACATTTCTGACATCTAATAATGAATCATTTTTGTAATCTTTTTTCATGCACAACATAAAGATATCGGCATGGAAAGGATCTCAGGTACATATTCATATACATTACAAGCAAACATTCATGCTCAAATAGAGTTGTAGAAACAAATAAAATTTTTTCTTTTTCTTAAATTTCAGAGTTCTCTCTCAAAAGCCTTTCGTTTCAATGCAAAACCACATCGAGGCGCCGCTGGCGATCGCAGCTCATTCGGTAACTCCACCTCACCTACACCCTCGTACAGCAGCTCAGAGGGCGGGGGAGGAATATATGCCACTATAGGCAGCCAGCCCCAACACCAACAGCAACAGCAGCAGCCACAGCACTATCACTTTTTGCCACCACCGACCACCGCACCGCCACCAGTGCCCACACTCGCCGTCAGCGCAAATTACGGACCTCCGGGACACCGCGTAAGTGCACCGCCAGTCGGCCACATGGATGTCTCAACGGATCCCAACATGCTCTTGTACGAGCAGCATAGACGTGTGAAAAGCATCAGCGACATCGGCGTCTCAGCTTCGCAGAGCGGCGGCAGCGTTGGCGGAGTATCGCTATCATCGAATTCGCCCGTATGAGAATCAATTATTATGTAAGCGAAAGACTTGCGCCGATTAAACTCGCTAACGTTAGATTAGGAAAAATTAATTAGCATAACATAAATAACAAAAGAACATGAAAACAGTTAAAGATTGAAAGACATATTTTCTCTTGAATTTCAAATTTAATTTGTTTGCCACAGAAATACAGACAAATACATATTTGAGATTGGCTTTGAGTTGTTTATAGCGTGGCATACGTATGTGTGAATTTGAGTTGAGTCTGACGCACTAGAATTGATCTATTAACTTTAATTCAAGACGCCCACCTTTAAGAATAGCTTGCAATAAAGGGAAATCAATGATCTTAAAGTATTTAAATATGAAATTTATAATTATAATTAATGCATTTAACAGTTAATAAAATTGTATTTATTTATACTATATTAGTTAATATTGAATGAAACTTATTTGCTGTAAATATAAATAATTCATTAAGGCAACTATAATTTAATTGAAATCAAATATTTGTAAAACTGTTCAATCCAAGCGAGATTCGGAAAAATCATGCCCTAAAATCCAAATGAAAATTAATTAGCATAATTACTCATAATTGTTAAATTAGTTTAACATGCATGCAATTACACTATTGTGAACGGCTACAAATACACAAATGTATCTATTTACATATTATATATACATTTGTATATGTGCACTTCGAATTATTTGAATTTAATAAAAAAAATATATATACGTATATGTATATATATATATATATATATATATATTTAATTGCAATTCATTTAGACTTTTCATGTGTAAATTGATGAAACATAACAAATAAAGTGTAAAATGCAAACTATTAATTACTTAGATGCAAAACTATAAAATTAAAATAAATTAAAAGAAAAATCTCCAATTAACTAATGATAACTAAACCAAAAACTTTCATCAAAAGTATTAAAATAAAAAATAAAACAAGAAAATTAATAATCACTTGTCGAAAAAAAAGTCACTAATTAAAATAAATTATTTATTAATGAAATATTTGACTTTAAGCAGACCAATTTAAATTTAGTGATTTAATTATTGAGAAATAAATAAAAAAACATGTGCAAAATATAAAAGAATCAATGCCGCAGTGCAATATTATAGTAACAATAACTTCATTTCTATGACCTTCAACGAATTTTATTATTCAACTATTGCAAGAACTAAACAAAAACGATTTCGACAGTTTGAAGTCGCTCGAAACCAATACATTTCACAATAATTTTCTGCTGATTGATGCGCTGCGGCGGCGTGCATCTACTCTGAGGGGTCGCAAGTCCTTGCTAGCGTTGCTCATTGTTGTTATCATTACGCGGACGACGCGTGGTGTTAGGACGTCCTTTAGGCTCGGGTTTGGGCCCAGGGATTGGCTCCGCGCCAATTAAGCCACTATTTGCGATAATAGCGAAAAGACCAAAAATCATTAGCCAATTGAACCACTTCATGTTGATTTCGGTGTCTATTTTGTTAAAAGTTGATTGTAGGAAAACGTTCTAAGCGTTGATTTTACTGTAACTGAACGTGTTGCCGTCTCTGCATTGCCTTTTTATAGCGAATCTTGGGATTGATGCATACACAAATTCAATACAATGATAGCCATCGACGTCAAACACGCTGCGAAAAACTGTCAACTACGTTTATGCATCACATTTAAATACCGTCATTTGGGTATGTTTATGCCCAGTTGATCTTGTTTCGATAACGCTAATTGAGCTGTAAATTTTCGCGTCAAATATGGGCGGACGATCGTTTAGGCATTCAGCATGACGCCAGATACAAATAAATTACAATTATGTACTTACAAATTGTATTGTTTTATTTTTGGTTCACATGAAACCAATTTCATTCTAATACAAAATAGTAGCTAAAATATTGTGCTTAAATCGATAACTGTTTACTAAGTTAAATGTACGCTAACAAGACTTAATTACATCGTTCTGTACTTGCAGATTGTCACATTTTTTTAGTTGCTTGATCAGCTTTTTATCAAACTTTTTCTCTTGCTTCTCCGACAACTGTTCAACCGATAGTTTTTTAATATATTTTTTAAGCAACTTCTTCTTCAGTTTCTCAAGCGTTATTCCATTCTCATGCTTAGCAACAATTTTTAACAATTCTTGACTCCATTGAAACTCCTCAGATGCAGAGTCGTCCGTCACAGCTGCGTCCACTGACGGCTCAACGTTTTCCTTTGTTTTGGGTTTCTTTTGAGGCGGATGATTTGTATCTGCAGCATCTCCATTGGCTGCCTCACGTTTAATACCGTTTTGTTGATTTTTTCCATTGGTTGCGGCGACTTCCGCTTGTTTGGCTTGTTTCATCTTATTCAATTCTTGTTCTAGAATATCCCACACTTGTGTGGCCTGGTGTTTTGGCATTCGCATACAATTGCCAACAAAGTTCTCAAATTTAGCTTTTTTACGCGGCACATTATCGACGCTCTGCAGGCGCTGAAATGCGTTACGTACCGGTGGGGAAAGGTTGTAATCACCGCTCTCGAGTATGCTGCGTATGATCTCCATCCAGCTTTCTTGTTTCTTTGCATTGCTGTTTTTTGATTCCTTCGGCACATAATCCTTCCCTGAGTATTTTTCCATTTCAGAAATGCACTTTGTGTGTGCAACATATTCTTCCCCAAAGAAATCTTTCTGGCAATCCATGCAGGAAATATTTTTGGTGGCGCCACGACAACGTTGCTGGTAGTGTTTTTCTACAGCAGGTTTCTTCACAGATTCACCGCACAAGTTACAAGTAAAAAAAACCATAGTGAGATGGTAAGTTTTTTAACTAATTTACAAAAAAATAATGAGTTGATTGCAGTTTGCCAAGAAGTAAACAAACTCAACACGTGCTAACAAAATACAGCCGGCGCGATGGTTAAGGTCAGTGCTGCCACATCAACATTATTATTTTATTTAAATCAGTCTTTTTGTGGACATTATCCAATACGATATGGATGAATGCATTTGAAACAACAAACGAATAACTTGCTCACTTACAATGCAAGTGCCACAATCCATTCGAACAAGTAAAATGAAGAATTCTGAACGAATGAAACGCGAGCACCCGAACACTTGGAGGTGTCACCCACATTGATCTAGCCCAACTGCCCATCGAATTCCAGACGACATTGACCCCGCCAGTACTTTCTTCTTCTTCCCGCGAGCTGATTTTCATCTTCTTAATGCCCCACAATTTCTTCTTCTTCCTGTTTTCAGAAGCAACTCATAAACTACATATTTCAGAAGAAGCAGCACTCAATCGTCAAATGAGAATAATGACAACGGACTTCGGAAAAATGTCGTTACATTAAAGAGATTTCATTAAAATTGTATGTTTGTTAAATATTTGTAGTACAAAAAATTAAATTTCAATTCAACAAATTCTCACATTTATTATTTTGAATTTGTTGTAAATTGTATTATAAAAAATATAAACACATTAAACATTTATAATTGTAAATGAAAGTTAATTCATTCAATATAGGAATACACGTTCGTATACAAACTTGGATAGTGAATATCATTTTCAACAAGACCACAACTATCAGGAAGAGCATTGGAAGTGATTCCTAACACTTGATACATGCCTCTTATACTGGAATGTGGCACAAAAAGAGGACCTCCCGAATCACCGAAGCAAGTATCGGAATGACTGATCGAAGATTGTTGAGCAATTATGATTTTGATAAATTTTCGTTTTGAACAATTTGTTTGAGATTGGTTCATACTTAGAAGTTTTTCCCCAACCCCTTCTTTAACATCGCCAAGTATCTGATACTCTTTGCACGCTATAAAAAAAATATATATAATTTATTTATAATCCTTTTTTTTCTATTATCAGTCTTACCCATTGTCCAAGGATTTTTGGGATCTAACGGAATATTGATTGCCAGCAATGGACAGCACACTTTTTTATTTTCTAAATCACAGAAAGGAGGTTCTAATATGAACGAAATTCTCTCAAAGATTTCTGGTCATTCTGATATTGGTTTGCAAATAGAAGGTTGTTTCCGGCATTCATACAATGTATGTATATTAAAGTTTCAATTATTATAAAGCATGTATTAAAAATAAAGCAAGAAATAAAAACTTAACAAACGTTAAATATAATACGGTTCTTATTCATATGCCATTGTACCATAAGCTAAAGGGCTTCATAAACGGTAAAGGAAGCGAATCTAAGCACAAAAAAACTACAAAACGGCGCTACTATCAACAAACTGAAAAGTATAGAAATGTTGGCGATGCAGATTTGTTGCGCTGCAGTTTGCATTTGAGAATTAGCCCATACACGTTTTTAAAACAACCAGGGAGTGGTTACCTCTTCGCCTTAATGGGGTTTGCCCCCATTTTCACGTACTTTTGCGATTCACGATTGAAGAAAAAATTGTTGTCAAAAACTGAAACTCGGAAATTTACTGCCGAATTTGAGCCCACATTGACTTAGCCCAAGTGCCAGTGAACTCGAAGCGAAATGGCCCCGTTTCTTGTTAAACATTTTGGCGCAAGTGGCTCTTTGACGCACAAGTGCCACTTTCAAAGTATAAACTGCAGCCCTGTTAACATAGAACTGACAATTAATTAATTTTAACTCGTCCCAAACGTCTAATAAAACCCTAATTCATTTTTTTAAATTGTTAATTTAAATAATAAAGTAGCCAATTTACTTAAGAATAAATAAAAAAAATTAATTAAAACGTTTTGTCTTTAGTCAGTGCGATTATATTAATAAAAACTTGTGCAGCTACTTTTTCTGCTAAAAGAACCGTTACGTGAACTTTGAAATATACAAAAAAGGTAAATACAATTTTATATTAAAAAACTTGCATTGAATTCTCAAAAAGCTGAGCCAAATCCTCTTGACTTTGGCCACGAGGTGCCATTTTAGTAATACGTTCTTGGGGTAAAACACCTTCTACAAGGGCTGGGATATCGGATGTGTTGAAGCCCAACTCCGTTAGGCCATTTTCTATGCGTGCGCGTTGCATATACCCACGCACAGTGTCTGCTAAAATACGTCCGGCGTCCTCATCTCTTGCATTATTTGTATCAGCGCCGAGAAAATTAGCAGCATCCAAATGACGTTCCGGGCATGCTGGTGCTGTAAATTCAAATACCGCCGGAGCGCTGATCACGACTGATAAGCCGTGTGGTATGAGCGCGTGAGACTTGCTGTAGCCAGCAGGCCTGTAGTCGCGTACGTTTCCCGAAATGGGATACGAAAGTCCATGACAAAGATGGACACCTGCATTGCCGAATCCAACACCGGCCATCGTCGATGCGAGATGCATACGTGAACGCGCTTCTATATTATCGGGCTGGTAGATGGCATCTATGAAATTTTCTCGAATTATATTTAGAGCAAAACGCGCCCAAACATCAGATACTGGATTCCGTCCTTGGTATGGCGGACGCAGGCTAGGGTCACTCGGAGCAAGTCCACGTTCACGATAGTCGACGGCAGTGAAGCTCTCAAGTGCATGGCAAAAGACATCAAAACCGGCAAATGCAGTAACACGCTCGGGTTGTGTAAGCGTGTGCAATGGATCAATTAGTGCTGATAGTGTAATACATATTTGATAAAGTTCGGTAGCTGTGTTTATTTATACATGTGTGCTCACCCAACGTTGGTTTCAGATATTTGCTAGAAATTCCAGTCTTTGCGTGCAGTTTTTGGTAATCAAATATGGCCACTCCCGTTGTTTCCGAGCCTGTGCCTGAGGTAGTGGGCAATGCATAAAGTGGTTTCAACTTTATGTTTATTTCTTTGCCACGCCCAATCGGCCTGTTGACATAATCTAAAAACTCAGACTCGCGATCGCTGGAATAGAGATTAGCTGCCTTGCAGGTATCGATGACGGAACCACCGCCGATAGCAACAAACGCATCAAATTGCTTGCGGCGCGCAAATTCAGCAGCATGCCAGAAACTTCCATCCGTGGGCTCCACGCGTGTCTCATCGTAAACTTCATAAGCGATGCCATTCCGCGTTAGCGAGTCGAGCGCGACACGTACAGATGGTAACTGTATCACGTTCTTATCCGTCACTAGGCAAACGGACTTCGCGCCAGCATTTCGCAAATCAGCGCCGATCTCTGCGCTAACGCCGGGTCCAAAGCGCACCGTAGAGGCAGACATCTGCAGTGAAAAAATATGCGTTCATTATATGCGATCTTTGTACCCATTTCGTATTGTTTGTATGTAAATATACCTCAAATGCGTATTCCATTTTGCCCGTTTGTGTCGCAGCCGTTGCGCTTGCGGAGCCATAACTGTGCGCAGGACACTTGCATCTAATAAAACGCCCAATCAAACTAATTGCACCTGTTTAAAATAATATAGCAACTCACGAATTTGTTACAATTGTTTTCATCAAATTTAAAACGTTATTGCGCGACATCTTCCCTCTAGTTTTTTTCTTTAATTGACGACACTTTTGCGTCAACTGGCTCGCTTGCGTTGCGTGATAAGAACTTGTTTTCGTGTTGTATGAACGAACCTTTGCCACTGGATGTCTAAGTTTGAGTGAAGCATGATCTCTCGCCGCATTTGTTTATATGCTCATTCTTTTGTTCTTAACAACGAAAACAATTCAGTATATAAGAAACTAATCGCATTTGTTTTGATTTGCAGCAAATATGTCTACTACAGAGTACGATTTCTCTTTTACTTTCGATGACGGTAGTTACGAAACTGACTTTACCGGCGATCGAAACGACTTTGAAGAGATGTGGCAGGAAATCGGCGAGGAGCTAAGATTAACTGAAGAAGAGGACGTGCTGGCCAACATGTTTCAAAAGAGACTGCAATTTAATTGTGATGCGTGTGCTGGGGGACAGTGCTTATTTTAACTTTAGTATAGTTATTTATTTATTTGTAAATATTAGCTTAAGTTTTAGGTTTCATCTGTATTAGTCATTCGAAATGACATTCGGTTGTCGTTTTTGAAAGTCGATTTAAAGAGAATTGCTCTTTTAAATAGATCAAATTACATAAGCGGTTAGTGTTTTCTCATTAGTTGTAATGTCAAAAATTCACTACTAGCCTACATAACCGAAATTTTCGTGTAAAAAACATTATAATTGCTGTATATTATTGAAAATTGTCCGTTTTTAATGAAAATTTGTTCGATTTTGTTGTAAATTGTCAAATGATAATGTTCATTAATGGATTTCTTAATTTGTTCCTTTTATTGTTTCAAATTAATTCGTTTCAAAACTTTTAGTTTCTTTCATCAGAGTAATTTGCATATACACTTGCTGTTTATTGTTCATAAAAGTTTCAATAGTGTATACCAGATTATATCCAACAGTTAATTAAAATAATGGAAATTTGAAGAAAGCATTTGATTTTGATCTCATACAAAAACAAAAAAGTCTGCCACGTGAAAGGAAAAAGTAAACATCATTTTGGGAAGTTTGTTTTAACCGCCAACCAGTAACATATCTTTCAGTGTTTTTTAATTTCCAAAAATACATTGAAATAATTTTATTTCAAATTATCTAGTTAAAGTATAAATGTTTTGTTTTTATTGTTAGAAAAATAATTTATTGGCATACATATATTTGAAAAAACAAAAAAATCTTTCGGTTATCAGCATGACAACCAAAACTTAAGGTTTAAATAGATTTGTATTCTTGTTAAAGAAATAGAAATGAAAGTGCAAAAAGTATATTAAATATTTGTGTTGTTTTTTCATCGGAAAAATATCTTAATTATACAGAAGACTCATGAAATCACTTTTCGTTTTATTCAAATCAGTTTTTTGACTTTTTATATATATATCGTTTTTTCAGTGTTTTTAAATTCTCCATAAAATGGCACAAGTATATTTTTAAGTATCGAAAAGCATTTTTTAAAGTGCAATTTAAGTGTTCATGTGTGTGTGTTTTTTTTTTTCAGTGCGAACAGCGCAAAACTCGTTACTCTTGTACGTAGCGGTTGCTAATCGCGTTTGAATTTCAGAATAGTGTCTAAATTTTCCCTCAGTTGCTGCGCCAACGGCATTAAGTACATTTGCTACATCAATACAACATTTTCTCGCTATGTTTTTTTTTAGTTTTATTGTTTCCTTGTTTATCTTTGTTTTTTGTTTTAGTTTTATTAATACTTTTTCACTTTTCTTTTACTTATATAAGAAATAAAATATGGAATTGAGTCTCTGCTATTTTCAAATGCTCACAATCGGTTCGACTTAAACTCTTTTAGGTTTGATAAACTTATTACAATTTTTTGTTTACATCTCACTTTTTTTTGTTTAACTACTCTTTAATATACTTAAATATTACAAAACCAATGCGAACGATGCATATTTCCCTCAGCTGCTCTTTGACAGACGCCAAATCATTTATGTTATTGCTTAACGGTTGCTGCAGGTGCTCATACGCTCGCTAACACACTCTTTCGTTGTTCCTAGACCTGATTGATCGGCGCATACTTGTGTACCTTTGGTAGCTTAGGTTCCTTCGCCACTGGTTTAATAATGTCTTCGGAAAGCTTCTGATAGACAAAAGAGTTTTTGGATGCCAGCAACGCCATCTTGTATCGTTCTCCGCGTTTGCGCAGTACCATTGTGATGACCTTGACCATAGCGAGCAATATGAGGACAACAAGGGTCACTATGATGATTAGCGGAATCATATAGTTGTAGTTGCTGTAATAAATGCGACCACGTTCAATTATAATCTCCTCCCCACTGCCATCAGTTTCGTCGTTTGCGCCAAGTTTGTCTGGATTTAAATAAAAAAAAACTGTTAACTTAATTCGTTTGACGTAAATTGTGCTTAATACTTACGCAGCAAGAATTTGTCATTGGTTTCTTCTGAAAGATTGACTTCTTCGACCTTAATGCCTTGATCCTTCAACTTAGAGGTCAATTCATCGAATCGCTTTTTGTTGAGTTCATCGAATTTGTTCTTGGCCTTAGCAACGTCGGCATTGTCTTCATCGTCTTCATCGTCCTCTTCCTCGTCATAGTCTTCCTCACTATCGTCATCTTCCTCGTCGTCAACACTTTCCCCACCGTGATTCAGCTCCTCTTCGTCGATTGTGTCCTGAAGACTGTCGTCTTTAATAGACTCGGTCTTCTGTGAGTCCTTCAGTATCTTCTGCAGATTCTTAGCGTCGTCTTCCAAATGCTTGTTTGCCTCTTCAATTCGCTTTTCAAGTTTGTCATCTGTACTAACTTCTTCGTTGTGTTTGCATACCTCATGCGCCAAATCGGCCCAACTGGCTTGCGCTTGGAATTCAATGAATGTTTCGGCCTCTTCGAGATTGGCAAGTGTTGGCATCTTCTTTGGCAAGGCGTGCGTATGTAGCGAAGCGTAACTGATAAAATCTTGGAAATCATCGTTGCACTTAAGTGGGTTGTGTGTGATGTCGAGAGAGCGCAAATCCTTAAAGTTTTTAATATCGGCGGAGGAGATCTTTTTGATTTGATTAGCAGAAGCGTTGAAAGTGCGCAATGTATTGAAGAACTTGTAGCCAATGCCAAACTGTTTATCAGCCAAGAGAGTAGTCAGTTCACAGTCGCTGACATCCAGCTCACGCAGTTTGTTTAATGGCATGAATAGACGCACGGACAGTTTACGAATCGGGTTGCCGGCTAAATTCAATTTAGTTAGCTCGTTGTTCTCCATAAAGATTAATTCATCCAGTTTAGAAATCAAATTATTACTCAAGTCCAAGTCTATTAATTTGTTAAGACTTGCGAATGTATCGCGCTCCAAATTATTAATGTTGTTCCAAGCCAATTTAAGAGTCGTCAGATGAGGCATGGTCGAGAATGTCTTGTGACCAAGTGCACCAATAGCGCAATTTGATATATCCAGGTAATAAACAGTGAAATATCCATTGGAGCTTAGGAAACCATCTGTGGGAAGTTGACTAAGACGGGGATTGTCATTAAGTCGAATCACATCCAATTCGGAGTTCTTAAAGAACAACATGCTTGACACCTGATCCAGTTCGTTAATGGACAGATCAATGTGTCGCAAGTTCTTTTGATTTAAGAAAGAGTCAGCCTGGATTCGCTTGATTCCGTTGCCCTTCAAGTTCAGATTGGTCAGCCCAATCATTTTATCAAACATGCCGTGATGCACATGAGGGATAACATTGAAACTCAAATCCAATTGCTGCAGATCGTTAGTGCCAAAAGTGAAATTGTCAGCAAAGTTGTTGTATTTCAGATGAAGAATGGCAAGCGCAGTGCGATTGAAGATACCGGCAGGTAGTTCTTTCAGCTCATTGTTGCTAAGGTCAAGCTCTTCGATTGTTTCCACGGTGTCAAACACATTTTCTGGTATCTTGTTCAACTTATTCTTTGCCAAATTGATATAAACAATATTGGACAGTTGAGAGAAGGCATGTAGATTAAGTTCCATCAGATTGTTACGTGACAGATCCAATTCTTCGAGGCTGGATGACTGATTGAGCAATAAATAAATATTTGTATTAAGAAATGCAATTCATTTTTAAAAGCAAATAAAAAAAAACGTAACATTTTAACTGAAAGAAATCACAAACCTTGAGCAAATAGTGCACGCTAGACATGACGCTTAAATCATTGCCGGTGATGGTCAACATGCGTAATTTCTTGTTTTGAGCAAATGTATCAGGACTGAGGATGGCCAAGCCCACATCCGTCAAGTTAACGGCATACAAATCGTCAAGACCGTGAAATGCTTCTGGGTGCATGTACTCTATAGTGCAGTTGGCGATTTTAATCGAAGCCACATGCTTCAATCCAAGTTGATGGAAGAATTTTGGTCCTAGAAGAATTGGATATTTTGGACCAACGTCTGTGACCACAATGTCGGTTATGTCTGAGCCGAATTTCTGTGTGCCAGGATCAAGTCTTTTGACAATAAGTTCGAATATATTAATTAATTGTTGAAAGCGAGAATACAATATATAACTAACCTGCTACATGTGGCCACCAAGTAACTGTTAAGGTTGCGTGCGCACTCACAGTATCTGGGACAAGGGACATTCTCGCTGAAGACAATCTCCTCTTCGTCGGCAATGTCGTCTTCGTCATCGTCATCGTCGTCGTAAATTTCCTCGTCGGAGTAATCGCGTTCATCATCAATATCGTTAGTCTTGATATTCTTTTCGGTCTTAGGCTGTAGAACGAAACATTTTTTTTCTAAAATCACTTTAAATAAAATTTAAGAATTACCTTTGCCTTTGCTACAGTCTCGAGGGGCTGCAGTTTTGATTTTGGCGTTGTAAGAGCACTCTTCTTAGTCTTTGTGTCACTTGGTGTCGTCGTTTGTGTCTCATCATTATCATAATTGTAATCGTCCTCGTCGTAGTCGTAGTTGTAGTCATCTTCCAATTCTTCACTGTTATTCTTGCTGCTTGTAACATTCTGCGTCTTCAAACGGTCTGGCAACATTTTATTGAATCGAGGATCTTCAGCCAATGCCAAGCTGTGCTTTGAAGCCTCTAGTAAATCCTTAAGAATCTCATCACTTACACTCTGTTGGGTCGTGGAAGACTCTGGATTCTTTAAATCACTCAACGTTGTCGAATCTACCTTCACTTTAGGCGTGGAAATCTTCAATACATTAGCGGAGTGCTTCGAATTGTCTTCTTGATCGTTTACACCATTATTTAACAAATCCAAGACATTATCGGTATCGTACAGTAAATCGAAGTCCGGCTTAGGAGTACTCGAATGCGTTACATGAAAGACCCCTATCGAGAGGAGCAACAGTAACACCAGTCTCGACTGGTGACCCATTTCTAATGCGTGCAGGAGCTAGAATAGAACAGCGAAATTAATATCTTCCCATAATTCTGTACAATTTGATTTGTGTTGGTAATCGTCATGAACTCTAGTAAATATGTATGAACAATATATGTACATGTATGCATTTTATCTTATTGAGGGCGTTATAGAATATTTGTTTCTGTTCCTGTTCTGTTTCGTAAAAACAGACGTAGTGTGCTACAAAAACAAAAAGACAACAATCTGTTTTTAACTGAATAATGTATTTATTTGAAATAAAGCATTTATGGAGTTGAGATTCTAGTGTATTTGTTGCCATTTTCTAGTTTCTTCAATTGCTCTCACATATGTATCTTGTCTTGTCTGTCTTCATTAGCATGTCAACGTGTATCAAATCAGACATGCAAATATTTTTTATACAACCGATCAATTTACAAATGCATAGTAATTGAGTCTCATATGATAATAATTTTAATTAAATTATATATACTGTACGATTTTTGTTCTCCTCTTTCGAACGTGTCAATATGTAAATCACAACAATGANCGATTTTTGTTCTCCTCTTTCGAACGTGTCAATATGTAAATAACAACAATGAAAGAATTATTTGTGCAAGTAGTATCTATTTTCCATGTAACCTCATAAAGAAAAAACAACATTACATTTTGAAATTCGATAAACTTATGTCAGTCAACAGCGCGTTTGATCTCACTTGTTGGCTAAGCTTTTAGCTTAGCGAGCTGACAATGACAGTTTTAACTGTTGCAGCTATCATTGCCACTGTCAGATCAATTTTACTCGCAATCAAGTAAGATACAATACAATGTGTGTATAAAACGTTCACAAGTCAATTGTTGCATCATTTGCTTCTTGTTAAACACTATTTTTGTGTTGTCTTGTTTTTCTAAATTATAAATTCAGTTCAGTCGCTGTAGAACGTTTAAACACATGGGTTGGTCTCTGAGCCGGAGCACTGCGCTTTATGTGTAGTAGGAGTGCCGTCAGTGTCGCCAATGCGCGTCAGCATACCAGACAATCTGACTGCTGTTGGCTGTATGTATGTCTGTCTGTCTTTCCTTTTAGGGCGTCATAGAATGATGAAGAGAATTAATTTCAAGTTGCATGACTGACGTTTCAATACAATGCTGTACTTAATGATATGTTACATAAAATGATTGCGTGTCTGTCACTGAGTTATGGTGTTGAAAATTTATGCAAATGTAAACAAAGATGGTTCAATGCATTTGCTTTCCTTTCAGAAATAATCAACCAAAACTTATTGAAGTTTAATAATAACTTCCAAACCGGACTTTAAGGTGTGATTTTTTTGTAAAAGAGTTTTACGCGAATACGTTTCCAGTACACTTGGGTCATGTTTCTGTGAAAATAGCATTTGCATCACCACCATCATCTTTAGGATTTGTTGTGTACTCATTTCATTATCACGACTGTTTGTAGCTGATAATTGTTTATTTTTTTGGCAAAATTCACTGTCAGCATTTTGCATTACTCCAAGTGTGTCATTTGTTATTGTTTGAGTCATTTTGAAAAAACAAGAAACCTCCATGTAAGCAAATTTTATAATTTGAAAAGCAAATTTTACAAAATTTTGTTTGAAACTCGTGTAGTTCTTTCTTTCATTATTGCACTAACAAAAGATGTTACTTTATAGCAGAGCTCGCAAAAAGTGGTCTTTTTTTTCATGCTGTCCGAAACAAAACTGTTGCCGGCTGACACGNAAAAAGTGGTCTTTTTTTTCATGCTGTCCGAAAAAAAACTGTTGCCGGCTGACACGAAAAAAAATGATCGCGAAAGACACTTCAACTTCGTTTTTTCTTAGCCGCGGTCTTTGCTCGACCGAAGACAGTTTTTCGTTGGTCTCTATGTGCTTTCGTTCACACGGGACACTTTGGAGCTCAAAATTTGAATATTTGGTTGAGCTCTGCTTTATAGGCGTGTTTTATATACTTGCTAATTATAAGTGACAACATTTGAAGCGAAAAAAAAAACAATTAAAAGCGGATGCGGTTTCCTATTCTATTGTTTGTTTGATCACGGCTGTTGATGATGACGGTGATGATAGTGTTGATTTGTGATGAACATGAAATGTGGCTACCGGTTTCATTGTTTCCCAAATGTAATTTAATTTAGGTCGAACTTTTCAATGCCGATTTTGCAAAAGGTCGACAATAAAATTAATAACATACAAATTATCGTTCACATTTGTGTTGACTCATCATCTACTTACAGGTTGAGCAACGAGTTGATACAATATTTGTAGAACATCGTAAGCCGAATGAGAACCCTTATAATGGGAGAACAAAAGTGCTTCTTTGTACGATCGCAAAATTATTTTTTCCCATTATTTTTATCTACTGTGTTATAGATTGAAGAACCTTAAAGGTATGAATATCAAAACTAAACAGCAGGCTTCAAAAATACACCTCATCAACATTATGATATCCAAATGTCGTCGTATTTATTGGTTTATAAAAGGTTTCATAGTATGGAATATAATCGACTACTCCATTCTGACTTATTTTTTGTCGAGAGACTCTTAGTGAGACTTTTGTTTCTGTTATCGTCAATTCAATAAAATGTTCCCCTTGTTATCTTATTTTTTCGATTAAATTTTGTTGAGTTTTTATACGAAGATAAGATAAAAGTTCTGGAGTTCTTGGTAACATTATGAGTTGTTTTGTTTGTATTCGTTTGCTTCGTATTATTTATTAATATCAATTTTGTTTTCAAAATAAGTATTCAAAAACTTGGTGGTTTGCATTAATTATTTTAAATTACTTTTTTATATTTCATTTATTTATTTTCTTTTTGTATCTTATTCTTAATTTAAATTTTATAGGATAAACGTTTTAAGCGTTAATTATTGCACTAGAACTTTAGCATTGACAGCTTTATTAACTGCTCCCTAATCCGCTGTTGACTGAAAGCGTTTCACAATATTCAATTGGCGTCAAGTGCACCTATTCACCTGCTTTTTGAACAATGCAAATAATAATCATAGATCTAATCAAACTGTCGTACTCTCATGTACATTCGTAGAATATAATGTGTATTGTGTAAGAATTCAAAAACGAGTTTGTGTCTCCACGCGCTTAAATTGATATTAAATCCCTCAATTGTATCAAATATGCACTTGAAACTGAATATGTAATTTCAAAAAATGCACACAACAGATACAAGATTATAGTATATGGTACACAATATACATATACATACATATGTAATTCATTGTTAAAACATTGAGCGTGTAAATCGAATCGGTAGAGGAAAACAAACGTGTAACAGCTTTGTATGTTTCTTTGCCCTTTGCGTTTTCCTATATTAAAAGTGCAAACACGTATTGACAGCTAAACTGCATTAATAAGCAAAAACGAAATGCTTTGAAATGACAAGAAAATAAATTATCGTAGGCAATATTCGCAAAACAAGCTAAGCTAATTTCGCATTTACTTAGTAAAATATACGCCGTCATGGCACTCGCTCCCCACACACAAACAGTTCAGCGCCGAGTGCAGTCTGAAAAGCCTATTTAAAATGCCAATTCAAATGTGTTTAACGCTACAAGTGTGTGTCTGTGTTGGATTTTATTTCGAGCTAAGCAAATGCAAATACGCATTTTGAATTTTACTTTTTTTTATTACTTTAAGCTTACCTGTGGCAACGGCGCCAAATCAAACGAACAACAGACTTTATCGCCGCTATAAGATCTCGAATATATCTGCCCATATACGAACATACACTCAAATCAAATAAACTCACTCACAAGTGTATATGTGTAAGTATAATTAAGCACACAGATACTTAGCATATGCATACATACTTTTTCATATCTAAAAGACAACATCTCTGATAGGCATTTATCTACGCTTGCACACTCCGACTTCTTATCCATGAAATCACATTTACCTCTTGCTAAACTTTAGCATTGTCAGTCTTTGTCTTTGCCTTTGCCTGACTATGCGTCAGTTCAGATCTTATTACTTCTCCTACTTCACTTTTCCCTGTTCCCCCACTCGTGCTATTACAGTTATACCGTTGTTTCTGTCACACTGATTTGCGTGGGTGTTAAATGCATGAACGCGGTCTACGTCTGGTTGGCCGACAATTTGAATAACGCAACCTTTTTTTTTTATNGTCTACGTCTGGTTGGCCGACAATTTGAATAACGCAACCTTTTTTTTTATATACNCATGAACGCGGTCTACGTCTGGTTGGCCGACAATTTGAATAACGCAACCTTTTTTTTTTATATACGTATCTCGACTCAGTCGCTGACTTGCCAACAAACCACCAACTGAAGCACGATCAGCGGCAAAGATACAAAGTGTGGCTTCAATGTACCATAAAATGATTAATCGCGTGATGCCATTTTTAATAAACCTTGTTTAATGTGCGCGTGATAGACTGACTTAAACAAAAACAATGATTAATAAAACAAAAATGTGATTTTTCACTAATTTGTGAAACGAGTTTCGTTTCAAAGTTTTTCATTATTGAGTAACATTATGAAAGTAGCATGTTTGAAGCGCAAATTATTACGTAGATATTTGTTTTCTTATGTATTTCTTGTGTCTGTCTTATTTATCAGAAAAGTAATAACAAAACTAAGTTAATTACTTGAAAAGTGTTTTTCACTTACTTGAATATGCAAAGCCATGTTGGCACATAGAAAACTCGTACTTGCCATACATGTACTGGTATGCAAATAAGTTAATTTATATAGGAAATCATGCGTCAGTTATTAATCTAGCATGCTTGTGTATAAGTGTGTATCTATGTGTGTAGATTGTTTCAAAGCCAATAACAGTTATTGAACTTACATGTTAAAGCAAAATAGCACATGACACGATCCATTGTGGATCATGTTGTTATTGTCATTTTATTATTTATTTATATTTTTATTTTTGCTCTAATTGATTATATGTATATGAACAATCGTTAAATAATAAAATGATATTAAAAGTGTTCCGTCTATTGCAATTAAAACAAGTGGTCTCGGTTTAAGTTAAATTCGTTTTTTTTTTAATCTTTACAAAATGAAATGTCACTGCACAAAGCATCTGCAAACTTCGATTTTTCAAAAAACATTTTATCATCCGCTAACAAATACTTTCGAGTTAGGTATGTACATATGTATATTATCTCATACCAAAGAAAAGAAAATATCAAATGTCGTTCGAACTTATCCGACTGTGCGAGTTTGTGAGCTCATTTGAAAATCTAAGGAAACATCTATAAATATTCGTTATACAAACAGACAATATTGAAATTTCATTGTATCTATCTTCTTGTTCACAGCGGCGACAATCAGCTTCCCCTGGGTGCAAGAGAAACTCATGGTGATACTTATGAGTTTATATGAACAACGAAAATGCGCAGGCGTGTTGAATGCTGCCTAAGCTTGACTAAGCCGCACAGAAAAAAAAAAAAAACAAAAAGGAAAAATAAAAATAAAAACAAAATACATACATATGTATGTGTCAAGCCAACATTTGGTCAATGCTACATGTGCGGCAAATGCAGCTGCCTCAAAGCTAATCAAAGTTGTCTCACTTTATGCTAACCATTTTTTTAACGGTTTATGTTATAAGCGCAGTCAGTTGAAAATGAGGTGCGCCTTTGTGTTGCTTTAGTTATTAGGTATGTTTTTCATGATCAGATCGATTTGAAATCAGTTGAAAAAATATCAGACACAATTTCATATTACAGACAGACAGACATATGTAAATGCTAAGAAGGTTGCAAGGTATCCTATGTTGTCTCACTACCAGGTAGTTTCACCTTGAGTCAGTCTTAAAAATGGCTTGTTATTGTGAACAGCCTCAAAAATTCAGAGTATTTTTAGCATTGATTGTACTGCACAGGTAATTTCTGCTCGGTTTATTGACTTTGTATTGTATTTTTGTTCCCAAAAATATATCCTTATGAGTCTCGTAAACAGGAAGTACAGCGCATTAAGTTTTGTAAAAACTCCGTAAGGAAGGTAGACACGTTAAGTGTAATATATGAGTCATTGCGGATGTAAATATAAATGATAGGTACATTTGTATATAAGTAGTATGTATTACACAGATAAAAGATACACATAAAAAGGTTTGGAAATGTTCTTCAACGTTGAAGGATTTTTTTCTAAATTGTTTAAGATTTCTGTCCAGTTAATAAATGTACTCAATTTTTATGGTTTCTTAACACTTCAATTTCTCCCAGTTTAAAATCGACATTTGTTTTGATTCAAGCACTAAACAAAATATCTATAGAACTCAAAAAAGAAACATCTGTTTTATTTATATAAAGTAGTTAGGAAAGGAAGTATCAAATTTCTTGCTGGAATATTAAAAATAAGAAGCAGTCACGGCTGAGACTCTCTCAAACCACAAAAAATAAAAATACTAAAGAGGAAGCTTGGAAAAGAAGCCGAGATATATATATATATAATTTATAAACAAAATATGCTCGTTTTAAGCAAGTTAAAAACAAAAAAAGTTTGTCTGTGGCAACATTTGGCCACACATCATAAAAGAAGCAAAAAAAAAAAGAGTTGTTCAGACTCGTTTTTCTTTTCATACTCTTGACCAAAGTCTTGAACAGCTGCTATTCAAACCAGTTGGCAACATGAATTTTTATATTGTAAATTAGTTGCGGACAAAATTCTTGGAAAAATATCATTGGCCAAAAGCGGCTGAGCATATTTTGTGATGATTAAAGGATGACCCTGCAAGCCAAACCTTCTTTTTTGGCCGAAAATACTTTGCAGATATCACTATAAAGTGTACAGTTTTATTTTTAACAATATATAATACTTATATAGACATATTTCTTTATATAAAGTTGTGCCACCGAAAAGCTGAAGTGCGATTAATCTTGCCTTTTCTTATTCGTTTTTCAATTTCGTAAGATTTGGAAATTTTTTGAATTTTTAACCTTTGCTTGCCATCGTCTGTCAAGCTTATTTGTAAAAGCTTTGCGAACGTAGTCTTTTATATAAATTAAAATAAAAGAAATAAACATAAAAAAGAGAAAGAGAAATATAAATGAAATCGAAGGCATGCAAACAAAATACAAATATACAAATTTCATTTGATAGGCGAATGCGCTTTGCGTGGTTTTAATAAATTTTATATATTTTGACGATATTTGAGTATGCCCGTCTGTCTGTCTGTCGGTATGTCTGACTGCCATGCCATGCTTTGTCAACACGTCAAAATGCGCCCCGTGCTGATTATCACATTTCTTTTTATGAAGCAAGTGTGATTAATTTGGCTTTAAATTTCACTTGCCACTCATTTTACCTTTTCTATTTTCTTGTTGTTGTTATTGTACTCGCATTTTGGTCTTTGTTTGTTGTTCTTTTTTTAATTGCGTTCAGCTGATAAAATGCATTATTTGCTTTATCTTTTAACATACATAAGTAGCATTCGAATGTGCACTGATTTTTTCCCGTGTCGTTGAAGTTTCAGAAATATTTGAGAACCCGTTGTGCTTGTGATTGTATTGTTGAAATTTCATATGAAGGATCAACGACTTCTGCTTGCGATTGCACAAAATTTATTGTTTACTGATTTCTGAACTCAGTGTGATTTTTTTTATAAGCGTTGTGTTTCATTTTATTGTTGGTTTGTTTTTTTTTTTTCTCATAAGTCGTTTAATCAGGTGATATTTTATTTATTTTTCTTCCTATCTTACTTGGAAAAGTTTGTATATTGAATATATTTTTAAATGAATTTAAGAATTGTATACTTAAATCGTATTTTACGTTAATGTAAATGATTAAGTTAAAATAAATGAACAATTTTAAAAATTCGCTAAGAGCAATTTGCATTTTTTGAAAATGCAGTAAAAAGGGAGAGAAGTTTAAATTTATTATTATATATTTATTTATTTATTGAGAAAACAAGAAAATACATTTATACATACAAACAGTCAAAAAAGTTTACGTACACTTTTATGTTAAACAAAAACCATGCTTAAATTAAGTAAGCCTTTTAGTTATTTAATCAGTTCTTGGAATATAATCGAAACATCTACATATGTATAAACAAACGATATCTTGGATATAGTCTGGTTTCTTATTGTCTTCTAATCTCTTATTTTGAAAATATTTAANTCTTGGATATAGTCTGGTTTCTTATTGTCTTTTAATCCCTTATTTTGAAAATATTTTNATATCTTGGATATAGTCTGGTTTCTTATTGTCTTCTAATCTCTTATTTTGAAAATATTTAAACATTTAATTAGTTTTAAAATATCTTTATGTAGGTAAGCTTTTTTGTCTGTCTGTTTATGTCTGAAAACAGCTGATTCTTTTTTTCATAACAATGGTTTGCTTGTAGGAATGGAGGCGTAGGTTTTAAGTAAGTCGAATACTAAAGTTCACAAAAATAAATTCAAAACAAAAAAACCGGCTTACATACACAGAACACACACGCACAAACAAATACACACAATAAGCAACACGTTTGCAAGTGAACTTAGCTTGTTCATTAGCAGCAACTTGGAAATTGACTCAAATGCAGTTTTGCATGGAACACAAATATTTTTGCTCAGTTTTCCAACACATTCGGTCTCAACAAAGTATATTTTCCCTTGTGTCGTTGAAAAATGCCGACAAAGAACATTGTCGTTATTGATAGATAGGCAACGTCGACGTGTCGGTCCTGCACATTAAAGTGTTCGATGGAAAAGGTTCCAATGTAAGTGTGTTGATTTGTTTGTGTGCTATTAGCACAAAAGTGCTTTACTAACTTGTCATTATTTGTTGTTATTTTTGTTTATAAGTAGTAAGACAGAATGGCATATTTCTATAAATCATCTAAATTTTTCTTCTGGCTTCTAAGTACTTTAGCCAAGACTCTAACAAATCAAAATTTCATATTGTACACGTAGACGAATTTTTAGCACGTCGCATTTTATCGCTCCGTGATAAAGGTTGTCTTAAAATGTCAATAGAATATTTATAACAGTGAACTTATTAAAAAAAACAGACAGTGGAAATTATTCGAGTTGTGCGCAGTTTTTGATTATTTTCTATTGAAATTTTATGGACTTTGACAAGATGCAATCAGTAGTTGTGCAAATGCAATCTACAACTCGATTTTTCTACTTAATTAAAGTAATTAGAACTTGTTGTGACAATATCTTGCTTAACACTCAAGAGACAACACGCTGAACTGTTTTGCCTCAAAAGCAATTATCATCAAACAACAAAGTGCAATGTTTCGTTAGCCTTGGCAGCTGCCGCCGTTCGTCTTAAGCGTTTTAAACGCGTTTCAATACACGAATTTTAAAATCAATATTCATACAATTTGTTTTCTTTTATTATTTTTCACAACGAACTTTTGCTGTTCATGGTCAGTAGTTCAAACGCACACTTCAATTGGCGCCATGGTGCTTAATTTGCTTGTCTCGTGTTGTAGGCGTTTACATTGAAATGAGCGATATTTTATTTGAGCGTATAAATCAGTTTGCCGGCTTAGCTACAAAACTCAGAATTGTGTTTCAAAGCACTCAGCCGATTTAACAGATTTTCACAAGTACAACAACTTTTTTAAACATATCTCTTTCAATATTAAATTTACTCTTTTTTTGCTTTGCAAAAGGCGTACGTGAATTCTAACAGTCGCGCAGCAAATTTTGTGTATGCGATCGAGTTGCGCAGACGCCAACAGCGAAACGCACAACAGACGTAGGCTTGAATTTACATACGTCTGACACATCACATACACATATCACACAGATATACACACACACACACGAGCATAGCTTTGACGTCATGCTGAATTTCATTAGGTTGAGCCAAGCTGCGCTTTGGATTGCGCTTGGCAAAGTCAGAGATTTGTGGTTTTTTTATTGAGTTCACTTTGTGAAGCATTTTCTAGTTTGAAGCATGACTCGTTGTCTTTTTTTATGCCATGATGTCGACACACATGCAATCGGCTTTACATGAAATTTGTTAGACATTAACGACTGCACTTACGCGCAAACACACACACACACATACACTCACACAAATGCACTCACCCAAGCCAGCACAAGCACATAAAGAAGAGCAAAACGCTTTCAGCTGTATTTTGTGGCGCTGTGTGTGGCTTTTCTGAGCATTTCATTTTCTTGCTGCGTTTTGTTTGCTTTAAGTAATTTGTATAAATGTTTGTATAAGTAAAAAGTGAAAGTTTAGAATAAAATAACATTTTAAAAAAACATATTTCCGCCTTCACGTAGCAGTGGCGTAGGCGCTGAACGCTCCGAGTGACCGTCACCAACACTTCCGTAAATATTCGGCACGTTCAAGCTATAGAAAATAGCGCTCATAAGGCAGTACACAAGACAAAAAACAAGTCATTTGTCGTCGCATAGAAAGTGGCGAAGAACGACAACAACAACAACACGAACTGCAGTCAAGCAACAACTAAGCTTGGCAAAGTAAAAGAACGAACGAACGAACGAACGAAGGCAAGACGCGGTAATGCGATAAAAATGCATTAAGAGTTCGCACTCAGAAACTTCAAGCTAAATGCACTAATGAAGTGACAATACAGATTACAATTTGTTGCTGTATTAGTGCAAACAAACAGAAAAAAACGTTTTGCCACACGTATTTGTGTTACTTTTTTGCNGTGCAAACAAACAGAAAAAAACGTTTTGCCACACGTATTTGTGTTATTTTTTTGCATGGCTTGCAAAAGCATGAGTCTCATGTCGCTGCCGTCGCCGTCAACNCATGGCTTGCAAAAGCATGAGTCTCATGTCGCCGCCGTCGCCGTCAATGCTCTACTTTTGCATTTTCATACGACTGCCTGTCAACTGTCACATTCAAGCTTGATTGATTCGATTCAGGGTTAAGGTAAAAGTCATGCGCTCATACAAACGAATACTTTGTACAATTTCAACAATAACAACAACGAATCTGTGCGAAAAAATCAAAGCTTGTGGCCTCAAATCTCAGCGGCGTCAACTGAAACTTAACGCTCAATTAAACAATACTAAAAATAAATCATTAAGTAGCAATGAATATGAAGCTAGAAAAGCAAAATAATAATAAAAAAAACATACAGAGGAAATATAAATTTAATAAGATTAAAATTTTAGAATTTCATTTCATGTTTGGTTTTTATTAAATTTTTTGTTTTTACTTTCCTCAACTTCGACTTTTAATGAGCAATTCAAATTTCTCAAATTATTTGCGCATGCGCAAATTTTATTTGTTGTAATTTTGTTCGCGTTTTGCCGCTAAATGACATCATTATATGACGAATGTTGACCGAAAACGTAAGCAGTTTTTATTCCCCTTTTCAATTATTACCCATACGACGTGTGAGCAAACGAAATTCAGCTTTTTGTTTTTCAACACGCTTCAACAAATCATCAATTTATTTTTGTTGCTCTTGTCAATGCGATTTTTGGCACATTATTTATGACGAATTCGTCGAAAAGCTAATAAACTCGTTGCTTGGCTAATGTACATATCTTTTCTTCCAACTAACTCATTTAGTTACTAAATTTGGGGTTTGTTTTAGCAAACATAATTTTATTTTTAACTACTTAGCTTGCATAATCAACGTCCATACATACTTACTTGTGCTTCATTTTCAAAGAAAGACATTTAAAACGTTAACACATTTGAATTTTGACCTCATTAGCGTTTGTGTTAAAAAAAAAAGCTTCTTTTCGTTATAAGAAACTTTGCTCAGTAACTTTTATCGGCACATAAGTTTTTTTTTGTTAAAAACCATGCGCGCATAGATAAGATAAACGTAAGAAAACTCATAAACAAAAAAATAAAAAATAGTTTATGAAATGTTATTTGCTTTTGCTTGGAAAAAAAAAAATTTATTATATTTCACTAAAAGCAAAAGAATACAAAAAAGAGCAAACATAAATATGTTCGAGCTACGCGAATGACTTAAAAGGCGTGCATTAATTGTATTTGGCATTAACAACTTCTATGTTCGTTTGTTTCTATTTGTTTGGCAATAATTAAAATAAAAGTTTGAGGGCTTTGCCAAAGCATTGATTTACAAACAAAGTACTTCATCGAATAATATGTTTTTCTGTTTTAAAGTTTCCGTATTTGTCGATGTTGAGTAGTGGCAAATAATGAGTGCCTTTTTCGTGTCGTTTGAGTATTTGGTAATGTCCCATAAAAACTCAAGATTCAAATACGTCATTGTTTGTTTCGAGAGGCATAGTAGACTCTGATAAAGCATGACTTAGTCAATTGAAAAAAGTACAAACACGGAAAAAACCCCCGTCTAACATTCGCCATGAATGCCATCAAGTTGCACACATTCGACATGCCACATTTGCAGTAATTATTAATTTTCAAAGTGATCGATAATTACTTCAGTGCAATCGTTTTAATTCATATTTCATTATGGAATTTCAAATACAAATTTCTTTTTAATTGTAATACCGCACACACATTTTTCTCTGCGCAATTATGTGATAGTAAGCAAAGTCTGAGAGTGTCACTTTCAACAGTTTCAGAATTTTGTAGTTTAATTAAAAATGCCGATGGCTAACTGGTTCCATGCTACTATTATTTATCATTTTTGTTGTTTCTTCTTATTATGGCAAAATTAAAAAAAAATAAAAACATTTCTTGGTCAATTTCAGACATGTGTGTAAGTGTGTGTGTGTGTAGTCGTCGCCGCCATCGTCGTCTGCTTTGCGCATGCGTTTGTGTATGTAATTGTAGCACTGTGGTTGTGTATCTTTGTAAATGTATCTGTTTGTGTCTGTTGAATTGTATATGAAGGTGACTTCTTTTAGTTTTTTTTTTCTTCTTCTTTGTATTAAATGCATTACCGGTTTTTCTTATACTACAAGCTGGTCGCGTGTTGTTGTAGTTCGCTTTTGCTCGTGATCATTGACTGAGCCCCCTTGAGTTTTATTTGTTGTATGTCGTTGTGGTGTGTAGAGTAGTGGTTGTTGTTGTTGTTGTTTTTCTTTTAATTTTACATTGCCTGTCATGCGTTGTTTCTCTGCTGCTCACATAAAAGATGCCAATACAAAAACAAATATGTTTAAGCGCAGAGCGGGTTGTAATCTTATCATTGCCTTGTTTTTGTTTATTTTTTTATTTATTATTTTTTTTTTTTTTTTGTAAGTGTATATCATAGTATTGTAGGCTGTAACTGTTTGTCAGTCCGTCGGTCCGTCCGTCAGTGAGACGACGGCATGCCGCTTATGGTGAGTTGGCGTTGAAAAAAATAAAAAATGAGGTGAAAATGCATTACATCTGTGTTGGTACGAAGATGCTGAACGTGTGTGTGTGTGCATGTATGTGTATTTGTGCAAGCGGTTGAATGTTTGCCATTAAAATTGCAATATTTGCACATTTGTTTTGAGTTTTCAGGTAAAAACAAACACACATTTCGTAAAGGTAACACATTTTTCCTTTGTTGGTGTTTGTTTTGCCAAGTCAAACCATGAGCTAAGCTAAGGTAAAACAAAATGAATACAACTTTTAGCACTTAAGCCAGAACCCCATACTTGGCAGTTCGTATATAATGTTTGACTCTCGAGAGATAAGTGAAACCGTTAACCTTTCGTTGAGTGCTGAACTTATAAGCGCTTAAGCTCATACACTTAGCACAGTCCGAGTGTAGGGTATGACCCTAAAATTTATAGACATATTTTACGACTCAAAAACTTAACACATATGTATGATTATCGCGTAAGTCGATTATACCAACAATAACAAAAAAAAAAAATTCCATTCTTTTGGACATTGGTTGTATAACAAACATTTGTATGTATGAATATATGAATGTTACATACAACCAGCGCCACTTAAACTTTATAGATTGTAAGAGGGATCGGTTGTCAGACATTCAACGCACGTAGTTTCAGTTCTATCTACTGTTTACCCAAAAGTATTGCGCCTTAGGTTAGAAGGAAAAATATACATTTACGTACATAAGTATTTAAAAAATCTATAATAAAGTCAACAACAAAACGTGTGTTGTGCAGCGTAAACTGGCACTGAAGGCGGAGAACAAACGTAAAATTTATATACAACACACACACACACACACTGAAAGCCGAATTCCACCACAACAACTTGCAGTCAGTCGGTTCGCTGACGATCGCGCTATGTGTTTTGCTGGCTAAAACATCGCTCAAGATACTGCTTCGCAGGTAAAATGAAAGAAACAGACAGCAACAAATATTGCTAGCCACGAACACTGCGAGTGCGACTGAACTGACTATAGTTTGAACATGAAATGACGAAATCTGAAACCTAACTTTGCACACACACTCGGTTTGAGTTTACCTTTTAACAAAATATCGGTGACATTTCAGTGGCTCCGAAATTTTTAATTATATGACAGTATGAAAAATATGTCTTTAAATTCATTATAATTCACAACCCATGGCTTACCTTTTGATTTGATTGCTCTTAAAAAATATCCTCAATTGCAATTTAATCCAAATTATGCTGGAAGCGTGACTTATAATTCGATAATTTTCGCTAAAAGAAACACAATTCATTTATTTATTTTTTTTTATCTTTAAATTAATACCAAAATTACGAAAATTATTATAATATTAATTTTGTTTTTAACACTTGTTCATCTGACTTTTTATTATTAACACATTAGAGAACAATCATTAACTTCTTTGTTTATTACCGTTTATTCCAACAGTTTTCTGTATTAAATTTTTCAATGTTTTTAATTTATCAGTTTTTTCCGTTAAGCGCGCGTTTCGCTGAAAGACAGTTAAACACCTGTTGATACGAATAAAAGTTCAAATTGAACTGACTTCATGCGCAAACATGCAAACACAACTTTCCTCATGAATGCTCGACGCATAGCGGTGAGGAGAATCAACGATGCCCCGTGCTGCCAACTATTCTAATGCAAAAATTGCTCTAATTTTGTTAACTAGTTAAGTAAAAATGGCTATTGTAAAAAGACAGAAGAGCTTAAAAAAGCTCACTAAAAACATTTCCAAATAAAAATACGCGGAAAATGCCGTAAAAATTCGTAAAACAATACAGAATTTACGCTGAACGGTGAGTTGACAACCTGCATCGTGAGAGCAGAGATAGAGAATTCTTACTCTCCCGGGAAACGCCACTGCAGTATTGATTAAGCGCATGTCGCACTGCATCTGCTGACGATTTTTCCTGTTCCTCCGTTTCTATGTAATTCATACCTAGAGTTTCCCGACACTTTTGCGCCAATTTGGCTCGTTTGCGTTTCTCACTAAAGCAACTGATCGGTCGGTATTGGTCGGCCTATATTACGCAGCTCAACACAGAACATAAGACATATATGACGTGTGGCAAAACTTCGACAGGCTACCAATCCTTGACTGACAAAAAAGCGAACAATATTACCAATTACACATGTGCCATAACAAATTGCCATTTTGCAACACATTGGTGATAAAACACTCTGATTAAGAAAATAGGTTTCGTGTCCAAACTACGAACAAACAAGATGTAGTCACACTCATGTCTCCAAATAATATAAATATAAATACGCACAAAACATTTAAAAACTAAAAACATTGCTAAAAATGACAACTCGTCATCCTCGACTTGATCGGTTCGAGTTCGAAGCTCGGCTCTTATACACAAAATCGCCCGCTAGATAGCGTACAAATCGGCCCTCTATGCGTGATGTTTATTTGTTGCACACAGCGGCGTATAACAGTATAACAAAAAATTAAGACTATGCAACCAGTGTTGCCAAATTGGTCGTTTTTCAGACTCGGGAGCCATTAAAAATATCTCAATATGTTGGGGGACATCCATAAATTACGTGGGATTGTTTTCTAGAAATTTAGACCCCTTTAGAGATTTTGATGAACCCCTTCCTCTGTATAACACATGAGATTTTGGTTAAAATTTTGAAAAAATTTTTAAATTAATGGACTAAAAAGTTCCCATGAGATGTCCGATGAACCCTCTCCCCTAGGTGAGATTTTGGTGAGATTTAGCTGAACCTCCCTCCCCAAATTTTATCTCACGTAATTTATGGACGTTCCTTTGGTTAACTAAAGTTTATTAAATAATTAATTTTCAAAATTTGTCATTTGAGCAACAATTAGTAAAACCT
>JXPM01005109.1:8241-18469 GCA_001014415.1 Phortica variegata | reverse complement strand
TTTTTTTTTTTTGATTTTTTTTTTTTTTGTTTTTGTGCAATCTACAACACAAATATTTATGTGTATAGGAGAATATAAATGATTTTGTACAAATGATTTTTCAATTTGTCTTTGCTGGGTTAATCTGTGTATGTTTGTGTTCGTCATGTAGAGACACAATAATACATCTTATTGTATTCATAAAATTAAATAATAAATACGTTGTTAAACTATTCTAAAATACATTTAATTACGAACCGTACATGTAGCCAACAAATAATTAATTTAATCAATAATCCATTAGATGTTTTAAGCAAAAAATAATCTTTATTGATGAAAACATGTTAGGAAAAATATATTATTTCTATATTTTAAAGCATTGACTGAAAACTTAATCAATTGTTGTTGTTTTCAGTTTAAGGCTGCATGTTGAATCATTGAAAACAAAACTAAGTAATCTTAATTTAACACAATCACAAAATGCATTCTCAGCAGTGCACAATCGCAGGCCGGGTTCTAAAACTCAAACGGCATACAATCCTGCAGCGCAGACACAAAAACTATAAAAGAAAAAGCAATAACGTGTGAGTAAAATAAAAACAAAGAAGACAAAGAAAAACAAATACAAGAAATTAAGGAATCGTGCAAAAAATAAATCTTTTGCACACAATGAACACGGCGAATGAATGAAAGCACTTAGCACGCTTTGCAAAACACCCTAATTTATGGGATTTTCTCAAATGATATACTTACACAAATATAAGTATAAACACACAAACGTCTAAGCAGAATCAGTAGCATAGAAAAGAACGAATTCAAAGACAGACCAGACTTATAGACAGACGGACAGACAGACAGTCGGTTGAATGGAAATGGATGGAAAATGTGGCGAACAGTTAGACAACTGGTCAGTAAATACAATATTAAGCACAGACGACTAGCCAAAAATAAAGAAGCTCATGCAACGGGTGTGACGATGTATCTCTAAATCAAATACGGTTAGATAAGAATGCTTCCTGAATAATTCGAAATGAATATTAACACTTGTCTGGCAATAACATTGTAAGACGCTCAACGGCGTTTGAGCAATGAAGTGATTATCATGTCTATCTCCTTTGTTCTTTGTGCTCTTTGAGATTGAGATTGAGATTGCTGCTAATTAGCTGTGAAAAAGTATGCACAGCAACTAAAATAAACCACAAAATACTTTTAAGCTTTAAGCTATTAAAACATTTGCTGAAACTAGAATAAATTCAAATTTATAGCTAACTTAGAGACGAGATCAACTCAAAGACGGACGAGTCCGGTCATATGGATGAAAAATATATATATTATCAATTTATCTATCTGCATGCTACATACACACTGCGAAGTAGTGTATAACTTTCATGCGTACATATAAGCAAGTAAAGAATTCTGAAAAATCAGTTGACTATGTTCAAATGTCATGAAAAAACAATTTTGATTGATATATCAATACACTCACAAAAATCGTTCTTTCCAATTTGTATGTGGTATGTGAAAATCACAGCTTCTGAGTAAGAGTGCGTAGTGGGAGGATTCAAAAAATGTNAAAATCGTTCTTTCCAATTTGTATGTGGTATGTGAAAATCACAGCTTCTGAGTAAGAGTGCGAAGTGGGAGGATTCAAAAAATGGGCATGGAATCCAACCGCAATGGAATTCGTGTGTGGTCTTCCCTTCAAATTGCTATTGTTTTTCACAGAACTGAAACAGACGTATTTAAAATTATTTATTATTTATTATTAATATTACATAATGTCATCAACTATGTTTACGTTAAAGGATTTGTTTTATATATTTTGATTGATACGTTTTGGCTTTGTGAAATTTTATTGACTTTAATATTGTTAAAATAAAATTGCCAAAATTGGTTTACTACATTCATTACTTTATTGTACATCACATAAATTCAATCGATAATTAAAAAAATAAAAACGTTTTGTCATGCTTTATGGCTTTGTTGAATTTTTGCACTTTGTTCTGTAATGTGACATGTCATTTTGATTGCCATTTAATTTGCATAATCGATTGCATGTTTAAACATATGTGTATATATACATATATATATTATAGTAAGCACTCAAGCAATTTTAAAACAAAGTTAATGTTAATTCATTTCGTTAATAATTTCTGATTGAACTGTCATAATATACTTAATTACCAAAAATTAGGTGCAGAGGTCCGATATGGCCAATCTTATCAGCACTCAGATTTTGTGTATTGCTTAATAAGTCGTTTATTGTTGCTGTATATGACAATTAAGATAAGATCTTTAAATTTTCTGNAGATTTTGTGTATTGCTTAATAAGTCGTTTATTGTTGCTGTATATGACAATTAAGATAAGATCTTTAAATTTGGTANATAAGTCGTTTATTGTTGCTGTATATGACAATTAAGATAAGATCTTTAAATTTTCTGACGCTTAGACGAATTGTCTGCCAGACTGAAGAGAAAGAGTAAAAAAAAAATAGAAAACTTGCGCTGATAAGTGAAAGTCTTGTCGGAACACAATTGAAATGAAGTCGTTATGCCGAATATGTTGCGGTGGGTTGAAAGTGTGTTTATAAGATAAGTTTTTTTATTTGAATTAACAACACGTTTGTGTCATAAAGTTAACAGGAGTTGTAAATGCGTTCAGTGATGTCGAACATAAAAACTACAGATGGAACTCACATAATGCGACGCTTAATTTATTCGATCTTTATTCAAAGCAATTTGGAATGTGTGAAGGAAAATTTGATAACCAGGATACATATTTCATAAGTTGAATAGAAAACATCAACAATATGATTATGATTGTTTATATCATATTAGCGTTTATACGAAAAGAAAAGACGAAAAGAAATTATCGATAATTTATTTTATTCAAATGTTGAGACATGCAAACTTATAAGACCTTAAACATTTAGAAAGTTAAATTTGTATGAGTTTGTAGTGTATTTCTGAAAACAATGGTCTGTGCTATATGAGGTCCGACTGTAATCAAATCGAAAGGCTGAATTGTTTAAAGTTTATCTTGCAGCTGGGGAAATTTTTCGCGTCATGATAGATATAAGGCATAATTAAGCTTTGGCACAGCAGCATAAAACAATTGCGATTTTTTTGCGTGGGGTCGTGTTGAAATTTCGACCTATAAAAAGACTTGCAAAAAATATTGAGAAACATTCCAGTTTTGCCGTTGTTAAGTAGTGGTTGACACAACAAGACNAACATTCCAGTTTTGCCGTTGTTAAGTAGTGGTTGACACAACAAAAAAACAAGCATAAACATGAAGGTGCTACTATCACTGGCGCTACTCTCAACATTGAGTGTGTGGTGTGCCTCGGCTGGACAGCCTGCAGCACGCTACGATGACTTCAAAGTTTATCGTGTGCTTGTTAAGGACGACGAACAGTTGCAGGAGTTCAAGAAATTGGGCGACGATTTGCCAGTAAGCTAATAGTTCAGTTATGTGTTAACTATATTTGCTTATTTGAAATTATTGAATCTATTTTAAGATTTTCTATCTAAATGATATTGTCGGTTCGGGACGCAACTATGACATTGTCATCGATCCAGTTGAACAGGAACGCTTGGAGGATATTCTCAATTATTTGGAATTCGTCTACGAAGTCACAATTTCCGATTTGCAAACGTAAGTTTTTTTTTGTATAATGATGAGAATACATAAATAATATTACAAAATTTCAATTTTTTGCAGCGTAATCGAAAGTCTGTATGATCGCACAAATGGTAATTATTCATTCATGGATTGGACTAAATACCATTCGCTGCAGGAAATCTACGACTGGGTAGATTTGCAAACGATTTTGCATAAGCACATAAAGCCTTACATTGTTGGCTACTCATACGAGGGACGCCCAATCAAGGGTCTCAAGCTGTCGAAGCGAAAGGGTAACAAGGCTATCTTCATCGAATCGAACATTCATGCTGTCGAATGGATTTCCTCTGCCACCAGCACATACTTCTTGAATCAACTGCTGTACTCTGACGATCCCGTTCTCAAGGAGTTGTCCGAAAAGTATGATTGGATTTTTGTGCCCATACTCAACCCAGATGGCTTTGTCTATACTCATGATGTGGTATGATTTAAGCGCATTTAAGTAACCTTTCTATTATTTAATTTCTTTACATCTTACTTAGGCTCGTTTGTGGCGCAAGAATCGTCGTCCCACCGGTTTCAGCAATTCATCTGGTCCCTGTTACGGTATTGACATGAACCGCAACTTTAACTTCCACTGGGGCGGCGCTGGTTGGAATATCGATGTACCATGCGATCATTGGTATGGCGGTGCCGAACCCGACTCTGAACCCGAAGTTCAAGCTCTTGAAGCGTTCGTCAGCTCCTTCCCCGATAACTATATTCGTGTCTATATTGCCATGCATTCCTATGGTAATTACCTCCTCTTGCCCTACGGCCACACCAGCACTGAGTTCCCACCAAACTACGATCAAATGATGAGAATTGCCAAATCCTTCGCGGAGGCCGCAATCCAGCCCTATGGCACGAACTTTACCTATGGCGCCAGTGGTTTGCTAAATTGTAAGTTTCAATTGATATGCTAGTGCAAAGTTGCCTTTCTTAAAGTATTTTATTGTTATAGATCCCGTGTCCGGAGCTTCAAAGGATTGGACTTACGGTGTCAAAGGCATTCCCTTCACTTGTACAATGGAATTGCGTGACAAAGGCAAATATGGCTTCTTCTTGCCAGCCAATCAAATTGTGGAAGTAGGTGAGGAGGTCACACTCGGCTTAAAGGCACTCGTTGCCAAGGCTGAGGAAGAGCAACTGTTCGATGTTTAGTTCTCTCCAAATACAAAGCGATATCGTTTATCAAACAATGGTGCTACTTTCTTATGAACAATTGAACAAAATAAACCCAACGAACATTTAAAACAAAGCCATTAAACCGTTATTATTTGCAAAGGTTCTTATATATACTTGTACAAGAAAATCATGACTATCTGAAGGCTTTATAAAGCTTTTGTGGTCTAAGTACTAAGTAGCTATTGTACGAACTTTTTAAGCTTTTGCCAAGCTTTTTTTTATAGTAGAATGCCGGCCTTATGGTGGAAAAAAAGCTCGGATATGGACCATTCCACCACACTGGCCGAAATATCTCGTTGGATGCAAGTGAAAATTGCCAAAATAAACTCTTGATAGACTCAACTAACCACTGTCTTACTGTCTTAGTTTGAAGTCAGACATCCACGTGCTTAAGAATATCAAAATATTTACCAAATTCAATCGGATATTCTATTTTCCTTACATGCTCTATACATATGTATGTATATATCGTGCATGCGGAGTGCGTTGTGAGCATGTTAATTATATTGAAACTCGATTGTAAATTGCTGTAGCGAACGTTCAAGGTTTCTATGACCAACAAGCATTCATTTTTTGCAAGTATTATANGTAGCGAACGTTCAAGGTTTCTATGACCAACAGTAAAATTGTTGGCTTATATGGTATGTGGGCAAGCATTCATTTTTTGCCAAACGCAAGTATTATGATAAAATAAAAGTTATATGACGAACCTTTAAAATAATACGCATTCATATGACTATGGTAAAATGATTTGACTTTTATTTAGTTCAACTACAATAACTCATACTCACAACTACAACATTGAACTACACATTAACTTACAATCATATGTTGTTAAGTCAACTATGAATGTGTCCTTTTATTATTATCATTATGATTATTATTAGATTAGACTAGGAACAACAGCAATTGACAGCGAAGCGAACGCAGAACGACAACGGCAACGGCAACGGCTCAGTTGTGGATGACTGTGAACGAAGCACTGCACTGTGGGCTTGGTGTTGATGGTGATAGCATCGAAGTCGACGTCGCGACGAAAGGGCGGGTGCTTGGGTGGTTGGGTGTTTGGGAGCTAGCAAGGAAACAACACGAATAATAGCAATTTGCTCATTTGTAAATTTGCACATTGAGTGACTTTCGGAGAAGACCGTGTGTAATGATGGCGCTGACGATGAAAGGCAAATACAACACACAATCGAATGTTGAAGTACCCGCGTCTGTGTGTGTGTGTGTATGTGTGTAATCGAATTATTTTGTTTTTTTTTTTTTACTTTTTTTTCATATTTTTATGTGTGGGTGGATTTAACTTGAGATTCTCCAAAAATACAGGCTGCATATCGGCAAACCAGGAGACTTCCTCACGCGCACGCACCGGTCCATCCTTGCATGTAAGCCAATATGTGGTCATGAGTCCCTTACCCTGTCAATGATGGCATGTAGATAAACAAATGATGCAACAGTTGTTTACACAAGCCATTTACTGCTTGACTCACCTTTACATCGATCAGGCCACGATGCTCGGTTTTAAAACCGCCCACTTTTTGCAATGCTTCATGCATTTCCTCGGTGATGTGTATTTTATGCGCTTCGCCAGTCGACTCCATGCGTGAGGCCGTGTTAACGGTATCGCCGAACAAGCAATAGCGTGGCATTTTTGTGCCAACGATGCCCGCAACGACCGGACCGGTATGGACGCCGCAACGTATCTGGACAAAGGCGTCCGGCGAGCGGGGTATGCGAAAGAACGAGGAAGCGTCCAGCAAATCAAGCGCCATTGTTGCGATCTCACTGATGTGCTTGTATCCTGTGTGTGTGTGTGAGAATTTGTGTATATGAGTCCGCAGGAAATTTCCATCGTTGGCAGCATGTGTAAAATAAAATCAAAATAAAGAACAAATAAGATTAAAGTTGACATGTACTAAAATAGACACATACACACACATACATAAAGGCACATACACATGAGCATAAAAAAGACGAAATTAGTTTTGGTTTCGCGGCAAAAATTGAAAAGGGTCTCTCACGCATAACAACAAGCTTGGCTACCAATTGTACATGCGCTATTCTCTAGCTGCCTGGCTGGCTGACTGGCTGGGTGGCAGGCAGCAAGTGACAAGCGGCCAAGCAATTTGCATTAATTATGCCGGTCATTAACATTTCGACTTACCGTTCTTCACAGGCAAGCCCGAGGCGACCATGTAGGAGTCACCAATTGTCTCCACTTTGTAGACATCGTAGCACTCAATGCGCTCGTCAAAGACGCGGTAAAGCGAATTCAGGAAAGTGACCACCTGTCGTGCATTGCGAATGACAAAGTTAAATGGGTTTTAAAGCTTTCTTATTGATTTAATGCTTAGCCAAACCTCCAGCGGCGTGCATTCAGCAGCAATTTCGGTGAAGCCAACAATGTCGCTAAAGTAAATGGTCGCAGTCTCATACAACTCCGCGGGCACCTAGACGTTCGTTGGCAAAGAGTAAACACATGCGCNGCAGTCTCATACAACTCCGCGGGCACCTAGACGTTCGTTGGCAAAGCGTAAGCATATGCGGNTCGCAGTCTCATACAACTCCGCGGGCACCTAGACGTTCGTTGGCAAAGAGTAAACACATGCGCATATAAAGAAAATTTCAATGATTTTTGACTGTCAAAAGTATTCTTCACATAACGTATACGTAATATTTATTAAAGAACATTCATTTCAGAGACATGTACGTACCTGTTGTGTTTGCTTTAATTGCATGGCAACGCTGGGTGGCAGCATCTGAAATAGAAGTGAATCGCTTTTGCGCTTTTCGCGCTTAAGTTCCTTTGCTTTTTGTGCCAAGTTGAGCGCGTACATCTGCATCAGTGACAGTGACAGTGACAGAGACAGTGAGGGTGCCAATGGCAATGTAAAAAAATGTATACAAATGTTGAAATGAAAAGTCATTGATGCATTTACCTGTATAGTTGCTGCTGCATTCTTCACGAGTATTATGATTATGGGCGATACACAGAGCACAACAACAAGTATAGCAATGCCGATAGCCTCCTTGTGATCGGCATCTATAAGCGTATCATCAACATACTCTCTGCAAATAAAGTTGCATGCAATATTTATATAGCCTGGCACTTGGCAAAAAGTTATGCAACTTACTTGATTAGTTTGCGTAAAGCTTTCTGTAGTATACGCAAATCGTCTGTGTAGTTGTGCATGAATTCATAGTATTCGATGGCGCTACGTTCGTCTGAGATGTTCGGCTTGTTTTTAAGCACAGTATTGCTCCTGTTGGGTAGTAAGTTTTTTTTTTTTTAATTTCATTTCAAAAGATTTCTACACTAAACTACGCACATCGATTTCATGCGTTGGAACTTCTTTGTGCTTGTGATGTTCGTATATGGCGAACGTAATTGTGGCGCATAGTTCAGCGATGAGTTGATTAGTTCGCGTGCCATAAATTCATAGCGCACATAGGAGACAAAATTCTCAGCGCTGAGCGAGCCACGCCCATAGTATCTGATGCCAAAGGAGGCGGCAATGTTTTGGCACTCGATGCTCTTTAGCAGATTTTTAAAGCCGACAAGATAACTGTTTAAATTGGATTTTGTACGTGCGCTTAGAAGAAGTATCTACTTATATTTAGTGTATTGACATACCGCCAGACGCCGCTGTTGTCTGTCTCCTTAATTTGCTCGTTCAAATGATGCAAAAGTCCGCGATTGATGCTTGTATACCAGTTCATGACTTCCGTTATTGAGCTATCCTCAGGCTCGGAACGTATGCGATCTCTGTTTATACATAAATTATGCGTAAATCAACATTTGGTCAGAAAAGAGTAATTTGCAATTTGCATTTTAATTAATGCCAAAAATACCGAAAATCATTGAGTCGACTCTGAAATTCGGTGCGATTCAGCATGACCTCAAGGTCATCCTCATCCTCGTCGGGCGCTGTTGGTACGCTGATCTCACTCCAAGTGGCCATATTGTTCAATGCGTGATCCGTGATGGCGAAACGTTGCGTTAAATTTGAGCTGAGGGCATTGAATGAATTCAACAACAAATGATGCGTGAGTATGAATAAATATGCATGTGAAATAAAAAAAGACATATGCTTGCGTGTTTTGTTTGTTTGTGAGTGTGTGTGTGCTACTCACCGCTCTTTGCTGCCATTTGTAAAAATGTAGAACGCCACTTCAGAACGTTCGAGCTGCAAACGAGTCACGACTTTACCCAGATCTGTTGCGATGGTTACCTGTTGCGTTCGCAAAATGTTTAAAGTGACACCCAATAAGTCTTTGCCATTTCGCTTGCGTGTTTGATAAAATTCTAAGAATACTCAAATGAAATACTCTAAGCACGTAACCAAAGTGCAATACTTATGTGTTATAACTCACTGCTCACTAGATACTACCCGTATAATTAAAGCTATTACATAATATTTTCGAATCTTTGCACACATGTATAAAAATTTAGTCACCAAACCAAAGTAAACGACTGTAGCATCTATCATTCGACTTAAAGCCTTAGAACACGCTCAAACGTTAAAAGCATGCTCGAGTTCTTCACTTAAATATACAATGGTAGTGTAGATACGTATTCTAGCTTAGTTACAATAAAAGCAAATGAAATCAAAAACCCACACTAATTGACAGCTTTCATTTTTCAGCTCTCGAAACATTTTCATAAAGGAGCACACAGGCAATGTGATTGGCTTGCATAAGAACTGTTAGAAAAGTATAAACTTCGATTTGCTTTTGGTTCATTTCAACGTTTTGTACGAGTCTTGATTCATAAATTCGTAACTTTATATTGCATATTTGCCTTCGATCTATGTACATTGATAGCTATGTTCAAAATGATTCTTAGTCAGAAGCAGGCAAACATTTTTGCTTAAGCTTTGTTGTTCGCTCCTTGAATTTTTAAGTGAATATCATAAATATTACGATTTAATGTAGTTAAAAAATATTTAATATTTTTCATGCGCGACTTGTAAGAAATAAAAAGTTAAAGGTTCATTTTTATTACTTATAAATTGAACTCTCTGCCGTCTATTGCATCATTGTACACGATTAGAAACCAAAGGATGCTGTAAGTGGTCGATTGTTCTGACAGCTTACCTTCAACCTTACTTAGTGTCATACTTGAAGCAATAAATTTAAATGATTTTATATTTGTTTAATAATAATACATTCACTTCTTTCAAACATTTTACGCATACACAGACTTACGCCAATTGCGAGTCTTAAACTCACCTGTGTCTCAATGTCAGCCACTTCGGCCCTGTAGTTGAGTATCTCTTGCAGAGTTACAGATGTTTGCACAATCAATGCCAATATTGGTATAAATGGTAAAATTATCATCTGGAAAATTGATACGAATCTAAATGAAGGTACAATACTCAAATACACATACAA
>JXPM01005106.1:0-10812 GCA_001014415.1 Phortica variegata | reverse complement strand
AACCTTCAGTGATAAAAGGATGCCGTCTTCACTGCCTTAGCTCAATTGAACTATGCAAGACGTTTGTTATTGTTATAGTTGAAAATTCTATTTTTCTAGTTAACCTGTTAATAAATGAAAAGATATTTAATGAATCATATCGCATTTTTTGCCTTAAACTGTTTACTTAGCTGCTGACATGCTCAATTAACCATTAGCAAAGCACAAGCAATCCAATCAACTATTAATTACATTTTTATGAAAGACGTTTGTATTGGGTTGTTAGGTTTATGTGATAACACAAATAAATAGTTGACGTTTACAGTGGATCAAAAGTGACTCTGTCAATCTCCGGCCTTAGTTTGTTTTTGTTCACTTCAAACTTAAGCTTTCTGATAGCGTTAAAGACAGAGATTAATTCAAAAAAATGAGTGTGCTTAAATCACAAGGAATTTCATATAGTTTATGAATCAAATACCAAATAATCTAGCGTCAGGAAAATGGTACGTAAAGCGTAACAATGCGTCGGCAAGACCGACGTATGTTATTTTTTTGTTTTAACTAATATTAGTTTTGCTGAAACCAGTTTATTCGAAGTTTGATGTTCGGTGGATTCAGTTCAATTAGTGGGATCAATTTTGTTTTTTTAAGATGGTACAATTATATTATTTAACAGATTTTTTTGACCGGAAAGAATTTTATAGGTGAAAGAAATTAATTAGACATTTCATTTAATTAAAAACAATAAATAATTTGCTATTAAAACGTTAAGATTTTGTGCAAAGTTAAGTTTTTACCTTAAGTTTTTTTTTATATATTTATATTACATAATTTAAAACTGACTTCACGCTTACAGAATCAGACGACGATCGGATGGACTCCTCTTCTATTAACCATATGCATAATTATAACTANCGCTTACAGAATCAGACAACGATCGGATGGACTCCTCTTCTCTTAACCATATGCATAATTATAACTGTTGGTTCCACCATTCCCGTTGGCTTTNTTAACCATATGCATAATTATAACTATTGGTTCCACCATTCCCGTTGGCTTTTTTTTCGGTGTGCTCAATACTCCCTCCAAGGTAAATTGTCGCTAAAATATCTCTCAAAGTTCTTCAAGCTTAACGTATACATCCTCTCTCCTTTAGATCATTCAAACGTGGTGCAATGAAACTCTGATTAATGAATATGAGTCGCAGCTGAGTGACTCGCAGTTGAATGTATTGTGGGCAAGTATTGTGTCTATTTTTCAGATTGGCGGCATTTGCGGATCTTTTGGAAGTGCTTGGTGTAGCGACAAGTACGGCAGGTTTGTTCACATACAAAATCGTATTTTGCTTAAATTCAACAAAAGTTGACTTTGCAGAAAGGGTAGCTTAGTGATAAGTTCAGTAATATTTCTGATTGCTGGTGGCTTGTTGGCATGGTGTCGTACTATGAAATCGCTGGAGATGTTAATAACCGGACGTTTTTTGGGCGGAATCGCCTCCGCAATCATCTTTACGGCTCATCCAATGTATTTGATGGAACTTGCACCACCACAATTAAGAGGTAGCGCCGGAGTATTCACGTGCATTGGCGTTACTCTCGGCATATTCGTCGCACAGATAGCAACACTGCCCGGAACGCTCGGCACTGACGACCTATGGTCATATGCATTGGGCTCCTACACGGTACTGGTGATGCTGTCATTGCTTCCTTTCTATTGGTTTCCCGAGAGCCCATCGTGGCTGTATATATTAAAGCAAGAAAAGGACAAAGCAGAAGCTGCACTGAAACAATTGCGGGGCTCAGGAATGATAGCTGATTTGGCTGTGCATCAGGAATTGGAGTCCATGGAAGCCGAGTCAGTATATAACGCAACAACACCCAAACAAAGTACTTGTTCTGTTCTGAAGGATCCAGAATTATTCCTGCCGCTCTTGTTGGTCTGTTCGTTTCAGATGGCTCAACAGTTGAGTGGCATAAATGCTGTAAGCATTAAATTCAATTTATATATAGAATAACTTTCATTAATGCTCTTGCAGATCTTCTTTTATTCGAATATGATCTTAACCCAAGCAGGTTTCTCAGAGTCTCTTGCCACATGGATGAACACTGGCTTTGGTCTATTCAATGTGTGCGTGTCATTGTTGGGTCCAATGCTACTCTTCAAATACGCACGCCGACCACTAATGATGCTCTCCTCTTGTGGTTGCGCGCTCGCACTTTTCATTCTATCATTTGGTTTATATTATATAGTGGGTTTTCAATTAAAAATATCAGCAACTTTTGTTTCATACAATCTTTTTATAGGACTCATTAAGCTGGCTACCCCACATTTGCATTTTCTTCTTTTTAGTCTTCGTATTCTTCTTCGAAATAGGTCTTGGACCAATTCCATATTTAATTGGTTCCGGTAAGTTTGTCAATCAGCAAACAAACACATACAAAGCTCATAGTTTATATTATAGAATTGCTTGAAGTATCACCGCGACCAGTAGCCATGTCAATGGGCGGCTTGTTTTCGTGGATAGGCAATTTTCTAGTCGGCATGTGTTTTCCGCTTCTACAAAGCGTTTGGAGCTCATTTGCATTTTTGCCGTGCGCCTTTGTCAGTATCTGTTGTTGCCTACTAACCTGGCGATATTTGCCAGAAACACGCGGCCGTGATCCACAGGAGTTAAAGCAGCTTATGAGAAATGGTCTCAAGTCAAAAATCAAGTGAATTTATTGCTTGCAAGTACACAATCAACTAAACTCTTTTACAACTCTTTTTTTCAAATACTTTTCAACAATAATTGCTTGAAAAGAAAATTTGATTTTTTATGTATTATTATTTTTAATCATTCAGTCAATTATATATGTATAATATTCAATCTTGAAATTTGTTTTGTTTTTTTCATTTTGTTAAAGAAGTGAGAAAAAGATAAGTATGGATTCATCAGATGAATCCGAAGGTTGGACATTCATGCTCTTCTTCATTTGCACGATGGTTACTATGAGCACCGTGCTACCAATTGGTTACTGTTTTGGAGTTGTGAATACGCCAGCCGGGGTAAATGGAAAAAAATGTTTTTATTGGATTGCAGCCATAATAAGTTTCTTGAAAGTTTATCAAAAAATGGCTTAGCGAGACAATCAAAGTGCGATACGACAAAGATTTGAACGAAGGTCAGGTGCGAATGTTGATGTCCGTCTTTGTTACGATTTTTGTAATTGGCGGCATAGTTGGGTCGACGTTTGGCTCGAAGATTAGCGAGAAATTTGGAAGGTATTAAGAAATCGTTCGCTGGCTCTCAAACACTTTGTTATTCGCTTTTAATTTCAGAAAGGGCAGCTTAATAATCGCTGCCGTTTTGTACGTGATTGGCGCAGTTGCCATGTTCTTCTGTCGCATGGCAAAACTCGTGGAGCTGCTAATGATTGGTAGATTCATATGTGGCATTGCTGCGGCACTGGTGTACACCTCCCAGCCTATGTACTTAGTGGAATTGGCGCCGGCGGAATTAAGTGGCAGCGTTGGGGTTTTTACATGTATTGGCGTCACAGGTGGCATAGTTGTAGGTCAGATTTTTAGTTTGAAGGATGTATTCGGCACCGAAGAGCATTGGCACTTTGCCGTTGCCGGTTTTGTGATCTTCGTTATCGTGGGATCGTTGCCTTTTATCATTTTTCCAGAAAGTCCACGTCACATTTACATGAGCAAGGGCGATGCTGCAAAGACCAAGGCGGCTTTGTCACGCCTGCGACGCAAGGAAGAGACTGTTAATGCCGAAATGACGCAAATAGAAGCGCAAGCCAAAACTTCCGGTGATACATTGGGCATTGGTGCTGTGCTGTGCGATTCTAATTATTGCCTACCGATCACAGTGGTTTGCTCATTTCATGTAACTCAGCAACTGAGTGGTATTAATGCGGTAAATCCCAAAGGATCTCAGCCTAACAGGCTACTTAACTTTCAGTTAATATAAAGAAAAATAATTTCAGATATTTTATTACTCAATAGTAGTGTTCCTAAAGGCTGGCTTTTGCGTTGACACCGCTGAGTGGCTTAACTTCGTGCTTGGCATTCAGAATTTTCTTGCTGCAATGGCAGGACCTACGCTGATGTCTAAGTTGAACAGACGCTTCCTGATGATGTGTTCCTGTGCATTCTGTTGTCTTTTCCTGATCATCCTAACGATCACGCTATGCTTTATTGTAATTTAAATGTTCCTTAACCAATATCAATAGAACAAGAACTTTGTTTCTCCTTTATAAAGGATCAACATCGCTATTTGGCCAAAATTTGCATACTCTGTTTAACCATGTACATTGTGTCGTTCAATTTAGGACTTGGCAGTATCCCCTTCTTTATTGGTTCAGGTAAGTCTAACTGAGCGTTGCAACAACTATTTAACTAACGATCACTGTTTGCAGAGCTTTGCACGGTGCCGCCACGCCCCTCAGTGATGGCACTGGGCAGTTTTGCCAATTGGTTGTCCAATTTCATAATTGGCATGTCATTTCCGGAGCTTCAGGCTAGCATTAAATCCTTTTCCTTCCTACCCTGTGCACTTGTTTGCTTATATGGATTTTTGTTAACTTGGCGTTATTTACCAGAGACGCGCAATCGAGATGCAAAAGATGTCGCACCACTAATGACGCGCGGCTTTAAATCAAAAATAAACGAACCTGTTAATTCACAATGAATGGCACATGCCTTTAAAGTGTATAAGGATAATAGAATGAAATTATTTATATTTGTTAAATGAAATTTTTCTATGTATGAAATATGCCGGCGCAAACATTTGAAGCGCAACTAAAACTAAGAGAACGCAAATGATCGAAGAGAAGTGGAAAATTGAAAACAGTTGTTTCTATTTATAGCTTACACACATGGCGTCCAAGGCAAACGTCACAGGTGAAGCGTCAACAGATCTTTCGTAAACATGAGAAAACTCTTTCGGCGTCGCGTCGGTTTCGGCGTCTGCTATTGTGACTTTTGCTGTTGATGCGCTGCCATCGTTCGTTCTGATCAGAATGGCAACGGCGCTGATTAGAAGCAGTTTCTCTGGCAAGATTAACGGTTGTTTTATCTGTTGTCGGCCGTTTTGCAATCTGACTACGGAGCACGCGTATAGAAATGTTCGGATAAACGATTATGGTTTGTGTGTCGGCCGGTCTATACTTTTTGTTACAATTTAATTGATTGTGTGGTGTTCGTTTTTGTTGTTGTTNTTTTGTTACAATTTAATTGATTGTGTGGTGTTTGTTGTTGTGCAGTGTACAAAATGTTTGCATTGTGGCAAAATAATAAATAAATAAAGAAATGAGAAATACAGTTGGCACAAATAAAAAAACACAAAATAGTGAAACTAAATAATTAATTATTATGCCATGCATAGCAAAAACAAAAACAAACTCGACATTATTTTGGGCTACAAAGAAAGCAAAGCAGAGTTGACGGCTGCAAACAGAGAGCAGAGATTGTCCAAAAATACATCAGCTGCGAAAATAAACGAAACACGATTTTGTTCAACAGTGACGTCGTATATGTATACAAAACAGCATTCAGCCTTGTTGCCCTCAACCTCACAACCATTTCATCATAAAAATATATTTTGTTGCCTCACCCATACACCGCGTTTACAACGCAACGATTTGGCCATAATAAACAATTGCATATATGTAAATATTATATGACTTACGACAGCAAAAGTATTAACAAATAGAAGAAAAACAAAACAAAAAATANTTACGACAGCAAAAGTATTAACAAATAGAAGAAAAACAAAAAAATAAATAAAATTCCTACAAATCAAAATTACATATGTAATAAATTTATAAAACAAAAAAAAAAAAAATAAAAACAATATTGACTTATGACGTTATCGATCAACATTGCGTATACCTAACGTCTACGCTGCTTACGCTTATTACGCAAGGCAATTGCAGCCGCCGTGGAACTCGATCCTAAACTCATCTCATCGCTTGTCTTGTCTTGTACGACAACCGGCAGTGTCAATGAACGGAAATTAGTTTTTGCCAGCGTCAAAAAGAAAAACGTAAAAAACAAGACGAACAGAAGGAAAAGAAAGTCGACCGTTGCGACGGCAGAACTCATAAAAAAACAGCGAAAAAAATCATTTCGACGTCTGTCAAATTTAGCAGCGTCGCTTCAAAGTTTTATTGTAAGATTTATTATTTTTTTTTCTTTATTTAAATATATATATTTTCACTTATATGCACATACATATATTACTAGTATTTATATATATATATATATATATTTTTTTTGTATATGTACGTATAGATTCTCTTTCCTTTCCTCGGTTTTTTTTTAAAGTTGTACAATAATGTATATTTTTTATTCTTCAAAATCCGCTCTCGTGTAGTTGTTGACACTTAACATTTTGTGCTTGTCTGTCATATTTAATATTTTCACTTTTTTATGATCTTCTCGTTCTCAAGAGAATTAATTACTTGTTATTTTTATTTTTCCTGCATACGCGTTTTTGTGGTTGTCAACAAAATGTCCAAGAAACAATTACTTAATTACACGGAGAGGTGTATATGAGATTTGTGCCAAATTTCATTTTGCATTCGACATAATTTCATGATTCATTACAAATTAACATTAAACCGTTTAATTGATCAACTAATGATAAAATGTGTTTTCTTTTTTCTTTGCCTCAACATATCATCGAAGCTATAAACAAATGAGTTTGAAAACCTTCAACAATTATTGAGTTTTTTTATGCTTTTTCTCGTAGCGCGCACTTTTATATCTTTTGATCTTATTTAACGCGTTTTTTACTTAATCAACTTTGCTAAAAAATCTTTTCAGTTTTACAGCAACATTTGNTTACTTAATCAACTTTGCTAGAAAATCTTTTCAGTTTTACAGNCACCAACATTTGTGTATCTATGCGATTATTTTCATAAATATATGTATATGGTTTTGTTTCGNCTATGCGATTATTTTCATAAATATATGTATATAGTTTTGTTTAGTTTTTTTTTTAAGTTTTCTAATTAATGAAAATTATTATACAAAAGAATAACAAAAGCCAAAGAGTTATGATTTGTTTTGAATAGCTCAATGGAAAACAGCTATGCCTACTTGAGATTTGTTTTTGTTAAGTTATTCAAAAAACAATTATTTCTACAGATAAGACAATATTTATGTATATGACGTGAGCATTCTTATAAAAAATTTCATTTCATTTAGTTTTTTATCTCAACTCGTAAAATACAAGCAACATTAGGAGAATTCTGATGTGCTCTTTTATTTAATAACAAATTTTGATTTGTTAAGTAACATCAAAAAGAAAATGAATCAACAAAAGAAGGCTAGACGCCTGATTGATTGATTGATTTGATTTAAATTAAAATTCTTAGCGTCAATTTAACATGAATTATTTGTTTTTGAACGTATTAAGCAAGCCAATCAAATATTTTAGTCATTCTTGAATAAAATTTAATTAGTTTTTTTAATTTAAAATTTTTCAAATTGTGTTTACTTTCAAAACAAATTTATTACATTTAACCATAATATTGGCTAAAAAAATAAATATTCTGCAATAAAAAACCGATATTTTCAAATCTGTCCTCACATTTGTGTACGTTTTTAGTTCGATTTTTAATTATGTGTTGAAAAAATCTTTCAAAAGAAACAAAAAATAAACTCAAAACAAATCGATTCGGACTTGAGCATGAAAAATGAAAGACGTGTGAGCACACAACAGGTATGGGGGTGTACGGAAATCTTAAAGAAAAAAGAAAAAATAGAATGGAATTTGCGATCGCTCAATTGAATCAAAATCGAACATAGAAATGACAGAAATCCATTGGGCAGCCGAAGCTTTTAGCGGTTTTCATACACTTTTCTTTTCTCTAATTATGTTTTCGAATTTGTTGTTGTTTTTATTTTTTTTTTTTAATTGTATTTCCTTGTAAATAATGCAGACATCAATTTTGCAAATTAGCTTTATTCATGTGCCATGGAAACATTCAAAAACAAGCTAAAAATAAAATTAGTTTCTATTCACTTCTAATAAATCAAAGCGGCGAAAATTCAGGTAAATTCTCATGATGGAACATGTTGCGATTTCTTTGCAAATCATATTGACTCCCTGAGTTGTGCGTTGTTAGTGCGTCAAAACGGCAAAGAAAGGAAGGTGAAATTTATTTATAATTAGCATTAAAAATCTTTTAAAAATAAGCACATGTTTTGGGATAAAGTAGTTGGTATAGTTAGAAAATCTTTTTATAGTCGATTAAACAAAAATAACTGGAAAACTCGCACTTTGACTTTGAAGAAGTTGTCGAAGAATATCTCACACTGATCGTATTCAATTGCAAATCTCTTGAAAATTATTTAACGTTTTGAATATTTAAGTTTATTTATGTACATGTTTGAATTGCTTGCATGAATAGATTCAAACAATAATCGTAATTGTCTTACAAGCAATGCCTTGTAAGTGAAGTGAAGTAACAAAGAAAGGCGTCATGAACATTTTATGTTCAGAATTTAGAATATTTATTTAATGTGCGCACACGTGGCGTATGCGTTATATTTAGAATAAGGTATAACTTGTTATATGTATACTTAATATTAATCAAGACCTTGGCATGTTTAGCCAAAAACCGCACAAACCGCAAATCAGCAATGACACTTATACATGTCGACCACAATTGTTTCACACATATAAAATAGAGATATATAAAATAATAATAAAATAAAACAAGAGGTTTTATTAAATTTATGTGAGCTGAAATAAAACGAAATAATATCATGCACTTAAAACAGACGCCGATGCCGACGCCAACGCCAACGCACTGCACACTTCTTTGCCTCAGCTGTGTTCGCCAACGGCACCAACGCCGCTGAAGATCATTAATACTGTCCAAATGTGTCACGCCGCTTTCGACCAGCCAGCACTCGCGTCAAACCAACTAATCAACAAGCAGTCTAGTAGCGCAGAAAAGACCGCCAGCTGCCAAATGTAGTGTAATAATTCATTTTCATGCTGCTCATTTATTCTAAATCAAAAAAAAAATCCATAGTCAAACAAATCGTTAAAACCACAAATACAACATAAAATATGAAAACTTAAATCGAAAAAAAAGAAAAACGAACAATTTTGTTTCAAACACAAGAAATCCATTTGCCCATTGCAAGGTCTAATCTCTGCTCATTTTTTTCCGTGTTTTCCAGCAAAAATTGCCAGACTCTTCAATGTGGAACAAATTAAATACCGAAGCATGTCCAACACATACACGAAATCAAAACGAAACGCAATAAGTTACTTGTCCAACAAAGGCTTCAAACAACAGTTGCGTGTAAAGCAATTTACCAAATATCGAAGAAGATCCTGAAAAAAACAACAATCCTAAATAATGTCAACCAGACGTAGTGCGACACGTAAAAAGGAGAAACCGCCGTTTGAACGCTTTAAGGATCACTGCCGCGACTTTACGGCTTTTATGTTTAGTAATGTCGGCATAATTATGTTAGTCATATTCTATACCATCGCAGGTTAGTTCACACACAAATTAAAAATATTCAACTCGGGCAACATGATCGAAGATCAAAGATCTTTACCAAATCACACAGGTGCTTTCATCTTTCAAGCCATTGAGACATTCGAACATGAACGACTCGAAAAGAGCAAACCTCATAAATTCGTGGAACGAAATTTGACTGGCGAGTGCCTGGAACGTATCTGGTACACAACGGCGGCGAATATCAGCTTTTTAGATCAAGCGGCCTATAAACGGCGGTAGGAGACCAACTTTACTTATAGAACAATAAATTTTTATGAATTTGATTTCAGTGTAAATTCAATATTGCTTGACTTTCAAAATGCTTTGGTACGCAAACAATTATTGGGTCCAGATTTCGAACACCAATGGAGCTTTTCGGGTGCATTTTTGTATTCCTTGACTGTAATAACGACTATTGGTGAGAGAATGCCAGACACATATGCCATACACATAGTCTAAAAACTCTGCAATTTACGGATTGTGAACGTTTTTCCGCAGGCTACGGTAACATAGCACCACGCTCTGACTGGGGTAAGCTAGCGACCATATTGTATGCCATCATTGGCATGCCACTCTTTCTACTGTACCTTTCCAATATTGGTGATGTACTAGCGAAGTCATTCAAATGGATATACTCCAAGGTCTGCCTATGTCGTNTACCTTTCCAATATTGGTGATGTACTAGCGAAATCATTCAAATGGATATACTCCAAGGTCTGTCTGTGTCGCATTTGTCCCGGCGTTGCGCGTCGTCGCATTATCAGAGAACGACGCAAAATGCGACAAATAGCACGTGCGGTATGTATTTAATCTCAATCCAACAATCTATAAGAAGTACCTATTTAATTGTTCAAATAATGCTCTTGCAGTTGAGCAAAATGGAGCGAGCACGCCACGACAGCTATGCATCGGAATACAATTCCAGCGCTTCGCCAACCAGTAGTAGCGATTATAGCGAAGAGACCGAGAGTTCCACGCAAACATCGAGCGTCATTGATATTTATACAGCAGAAGAAGAGGACGACGAGGACATTGAACGTGAGATTCATGGCAGTACTGATGAAATAACTGTGCCACTCACTGTATGCGTGATGATCATGATTAGGTAAGAAGCAAATTTGCGTCTTTTAAAACTACTTATACAGATTAGAGATTACTAATTGCAGTTATATTCTATCTGGCGCCTTGCTTTTTGGCCGTTGGGAAAACTGGGGCAGTCTGGATGGCAGCTACTTTTGCTTTATCTCATTAAGTAGCATCGGTTTCGGCGATCTTGTGCCTGGTGAGAAAGTGGTAATTATTATTATTGATT
>JXPM01005099.1:0-12817 GCA_001014415.1 Phortica variegata | reverse complement strand
GCCGCCAGAGTAACCGCCATCGGAAACGCCGGAGCTAATCAGTTTCACGATGTGGACAGCTTCACCCTGACCGCCATGGCCGCCATGGCTATGTCCATGACCGTGTCCATGATCGTGGCTAACATGATCGTGTCCGCCACCAAAACCAGACTGTTCGTGAATGACCTTGACGATTTTCACCTCACCGCCGGAATGACCACCAGCTGAGAAGCCACCACCATATCCATGTGAAAGTCCATGTCCATGTCCGTGATCATGTCCATGATCATGACCGTGCGACTCCTCGTGGATAACTTTGACAATTTTAACTTCTTCGACACCATGGCCGTGATCATGACCATGATCATGACCGTGCGAATGACCAATGTCAAAGCCGCCACCACCACCGCCAATGAAACCACCAGCGCCGTGACCGCCATCACCTTCACTGATTACTTTAATAACGGTAGCTGTACCAGCGTCGTGTCCACCATGGGATGAGTAGCCGCCACCACCACCGGATGAGTAGCCGCCACCACCGATGCCGTAACTGTATCCACCACCGACGCCGGCACTGCCGCTATCCAAACCGATGAAGCCAGCCTGAGCTGCTGCCACCAATGCGAAAATGCATACGAAAACCTACAAGGATAACAAATTACCAACTGATTAGCCATGTCCAAGCCAGTGGCTGCCGGCACACACTCACCTTCATGTTGTTGCACAAACTGCTTAATTTGATCACAAGCTTTTAGTAGACGAAGTTGTTACTGCAACCTTTGCTTTGCTTTAAGGCTGATTCAGTTACTGATGTCGTTCGTTGCTGTTCGAAGCGTTTATATAGTTAACCGGCGGCAGAGGCAACGTCACCTAATCAAAGATGATGCCCAAACTATGCTGATATTGATGCTGCCATTGTTGTTATTGTTATTGTTATGGTTATTGTTAATACAAAAATAAGGTTAGGAAAGGCAATTAACTAATTAATAAATGTTTACGAAAGAAAAACAAAACGAAAGTGGTTGGTCCAATATACGAACGGACAGAAAGATAGGTAGATAGATAGATGGACGGACAGGCGGAGAGACAAACGCAGACAGACGCAAATGAAATCTGTCGACACCAAGCGGGGATTGCATTTCTTCGCAACGAACAAACAAACGAGTGAACGTTGTAGCGAATGAACAAGTTAACGAAGTGTTGGTGTTATCGGTGCCGGAGAGCCGTCATCGCCGCTGACACGGCCATTGTCGCAGCGGTATGAGAAAGATGATCAGCAAAAGATTCGCGCAATGTTGTTGACCCCTAACAGTGAGCGCTGTTTCCCACTCTCTTTTCTTCACCCTTTTAATATTTCTTTTCGTTTTATTTTATTTTTATTATAAATTTATGCTTTTTTTATTTAATGCGACCAAATTGGTGTCAACGACGCTATCAGCGAACAAACCGAGCCACGCCAGTTAGGCAATGCAATAAGTGATGGCAAACGACGACGATAGCGTTTCGTAACAATTAATCCCAACTCGATCGTTTCCAATGAATTCGAGTTTACCCGCAAGCTTCAATTAATCACAATACAGCTGCGATTAGTTTGTTTGTGTGCGCCGCATTAACGTTAGGTGAGCCAATTGAACGCCACTCGGCCGTGAAGATGCTTGCCAGTCTAGCCAACTTTCGGCTTAACTCAAGTGACTCTGTGCAATCGCATTAAGATCGATCGCATGAGGAAGCTATGCGGCATGCTGCCACATTAAAAAAACTGGTGCATGTCTAATCAGTACAAAACGGTACACGACCAAACGCCCGCCCCGAAATCACGACAAAAAAGTGAACTGTTTGCTTCACCATCAAAATCTTCCCAAAACCAGTTTTGCATAATTTTTGCAATTTTCAAACATTTTACAACAAGAATTGGCAAAAATCCAAAAACCAACTGACTCGACGTAGCGCATTATGCAAATTATACCGAAATATTATGAATTTACTAAAATAGTTTGAAAAAGAAACACACACAAACACCAAATTTGTTTAATTAATGACAATGTTGATAAACATTTACATATGCTTAGCATTTTCAAAGTGGCTTTCTCATAGAATTGATTAACGAGCTGCTGACTAACTTGGTTAACAAAACCCGCACGGACTAAGAGCAGAAGCATCACCAGCATTGTTTCTATACAAGCATTAACTTAATACAACGCTAAATTAGTTTGTCTTCTTTTTTCATTTAAATTGCTTTGTGCTTTTTGAACTTTTATTACACCTTTCGCCACTTTTACAGAATTTTCACATTTTTAGTGCTCCTATAATGTTAAAAGTTTATCGTTTTTTTAATTAAAATTCATCATATGAAATGATCGTAATTATTCTTAACAAAACAATATCAAATGCGAAGTTCTTAAAAAATCGTTAATTGATTCAAAAAAACATGGTTGCTGCATTCGTAGCCCTCATCAACCGTCATTATCGGTCTTGGTTATCGAACTAGGAGACCCTTTTCGCGTTTGCTATGCCACCGTTAGAATTTTTTAATAAAAAAAATAGAAATAATTGCACTTGTCGTTATCAACAATAGCAGATTTTAAAACTCACTGAAACAAAAAAGTATGTTCAACATCAAATGTTAAATTAAACAATGTTTATAACACCAAAACAGAAAAGTCTTTTTCGTTTATGGGCCCCCAACAATCAGAATGCATTCTTAAAGCACTAACAGACGAAAGACATTGTTGAACCACTTGTGTTTCTTGTATCATGTTGATGTGAATTTAAGCGTAATATTGATTTGTTGACAACAACATTATATAAAAAAAAAAAATAGCATTTGAAGAAATTATACAATTCGCAACAAAAAACTGCAATTATAGAAGATTGGCAGGCAGTTTGATTTATTTGTAGCGACATTTGAAATTTGGGTTGGGTCAACAATGTCGCTCGTGTGCAGCTGCCTTTAGAATGAAACAGTGTCGTCCCCCAGTCAAATATCGTTCATCTCTCATTTATCGTTCTCACAAGTTGCAGAAAACGAAGCAAGTTAGCTTACAAGAAACTTATTTTTCAATTAATTTTGGAAAAATCAAAACAGTTTTCAATTTGATAAGCGTTTCTTTGCATTTGAAGACAGTAAATTTAACCAATGTGAAGTGTGTATCTGTTCTTATACTACGCAAAGTTTTGCAAGTAGGGACTGAGTAGTAAATCCGAAGTGAAAACAAAAAAAGGAAACGATGTTTACTCATTAAACCGTTAGCATTCTACTGAGTAAGTCAAATCTTTACTACCCTAAAAAATTAAGTTGTCAATAAGATTTAAAAAAAATTTTTTTATATTTTTTTTTTATGTGTATTTATGTGTTCTTGTTTTCAACGCAATTTATATAATTAAGAATTGTCATTTTTAAATACATATGTTGTACATAATATGAAAACAAAAAAAAAAACGGACAACGCGACGCTCGACCTACAAATGAGATTTTGCGCCCATTGCCTAGTTTGTTGTTGCTTTTCATTTAATTTTTACATTTAGTAAAATTGTATTTTATTTGTTTTTGCATTGCCTTTAAGTGCTTAAGTTTTATTCTTTAATGTGTGTTTATGTGTGCGTGTGTGTGTTTGTGCCCGGTAAACGAATTAATGAAAACAAATAAATTTAGCTAAACACCCAGCAACAAATGATAAAAATCAATGTCAGCTTGTAGTCGCATTCGTTGCTGTGGGGGGTGGCGAGTCAACAAATTTTTCAATTTCTTGTTTGTCGTTTTTGTTTTGTTCTTCTCATTTGTTTTCTTTCATCGCGCGCACTTTTCACTTTTGTTTTATGCTTGAACAAAATTTGTTTTTGGGTGTATTTTCTTTTTTCGGTACCTTTTGCAGAAATTGCGGAAATTATAAAATGCATAATGACTGCTCATGTTTTGAATGCAGCTCAGCGAGAGTTTTCTTTGTTCTACATCTTTGGCATTGCAAAATGTTATTCAATTTATTTTTGATTTTTTTGTTTTTTTTTTTTTCATTTGTTCAGCGAACAAGCAAGTTTTAGTTGCAAAAAAATGATTATGAACAAATAATCATTTGACTAAAGTTGAGACGAACCAACGGATTATCTATCTGAATATCCATCAATTGTATGTGGGCGGCTGCAAAGTTTACTTTTTTTATTTTATTAATTTAAAGTACTTTGCAACTTTTGAACTTATTCAACAACATGCTTATTTTCTTCAGTTTTTGCAATAAATTCGCTGTTCTTCTTATCTTATCGGCTTCAACAAATGCCGTTGGTTTCTTTAAGAACAGCAGCTGAAATTTTTGGCTTTTTTGTTTTTCTAATCCGTTCGAGTACCACACAACTAACAGAGCATTTTTTTTTTTATTAGCATATAAGTATTTATTATGTTTGCATCGTTGTTGATTCATTTAAGTCACCGCATCAATTCATTTGCGACGCTTTGAACTTTTTTTTTTTAACTTTCATTTTATTTGAAAATATGAAATTTAAATATTATTAAAACACAAATTGATATTAGTATCGGCCCACTGAAGCAAAAGTACTACAGGCAAACTTTGTGAACCGGAAGCATGACGCACAGGTCGCAGGATTGGCATGGCCAGAGCGTACACCGCAGCCTCTTCCATCATGAGTACAATGGTGGTTATCCGGCGCAGAGAAATTTGGCAACAAGTTGCAAAGGCAAGCGTTGAAGCGTCTACTCAATTTCATTTCTTACTCACACCAATACACATCGATTTTACAGATTCTGCTGAATATGTGAGGCGTTTGGATATTTTAACGCAGACCTTTGCGCACAATGGCTGCGTCAATTCGGTGCAGTGGGACTCGTCAGGCGAATACGTGCTCTCTGGTTCCGACGATCAGTTTCTCGCTATATCACATCCGCACACGAAAAGTGTCGTGCTCAAGTACAAGACAGCGCACAATGTTAATATATTTAGCTGCCGCTTCATGCCACAATCCAATGATCTCGCAGTTGTCTCTTGCTCAGGCGATGGCGTCGTACTGCACACCGAGTTCATGGCGCCATATGCCTTGAACAATGGCCGCAATGATGGCAAGCAGTTTCGCCATAGTAATGACGTAAAAGAGAACTACTTCTCCTGCCATAAGACGGGCACGGCATATGATGTCATGACGTTGCCATATGAGCCGCGTTGCTTTCTTAGTTGCGGTGAAGATGGCACTGTGCGCTTCTTTGATTTGCGATGCATCTCACGTTGCAGCGAACGTCAGTGTAGTCGCAATATGCTGATTGTGAATCCATCCGGCGTAAATGCTATGGATGTGGCACCGATTAATCACCATCTGTTAGCCATTGGCTGTGCCGATTCGATTGTGCGCCTCTATGACCGACGTAATCTAACTGTGATTAATAGTGCTGAGGCGCGCAGAGATCCTGTTCAATATCAGACACAACCACTAAAAGCGTTTCCCATTCCATCGCCGGAGAACCGTCTCTATCGGACAACATGCGTTAAATTCAGCCCAGATGAGTCGGAATTGTTGGTCAATTATTCGTCCGACTACTTGTACCTGTATGATTTGAAGCACGAAGGATTCGATGCTGTTAAACTGTTTGCCAGCGGACGTTACCAATCTAGAATGTCTGGTTTGCCGAGAGGTAATAATACTGGGCCACGTTTACGTCTGCGTGGCGATTGGTCGGACACCGGTCCGAATGCACGTCCAGAAGTAGAAATACGCGGACGTCATGAAATCGGTCAGGTGCGACCGCCATTGCAAGCAAATGTGATGAGTCGCATTGCAGATGTCATATCGCGGATTCTTAGTGATCCGACCATGCGTCGTGGACTGATGTCACTGGGTGGTGTTAATCCAGAAGTAGAGGTGCCACCACCACAAGCAGCCGTCGCATTAAGACCAAGACAGCCAAGGCCACCTGTCGCAAACGGTCGAGGCTCAGCAGCTCCAGCTGCTGCCTTTGATGGCCCAGTCGCTGCAGATGATTTCTTCGATCCATTTGGAGCAAATTTTCTCACTCGTCATTTGGGCGGATTAAACGAAGCAAATGGTACTCCTGCTGCTGATGCACCGGCACAATTACCCCCAACCAATGGGCAAGCTAACATTGTCCAGCCATTTGAAGTGGTCGCCGATAATGCTGGTGCAATGCCAAGCGCTTCCAATGATCGACAAAATCACCGTCATGCTGGCTCTAATGGTGACACTCCACCATCATCAACACAAGATCCGTCGGCACTGAGTTCTTCGATAACATTGCGACGAGCGGTTCTTGCAGCCGCCACAAATGAACATGACGATCCGGCAATTGTGCCTGTAGCATCATCGTCTGTAGTTAGACGTTCGTCACGTTGGCGTCGTGCAATTATCAACACCATTGTCAACCAGTCGGCAGAGCGCGAACAAGGGAACGGTACAGCGACATCGACACTAGAACAGGATAATACAGGTAAAATTTGTGGCGATTTTTACAAGGTGAACTGCCAAATTAAATATAATATCTTCCCCCAGAGGAAGGAGCTGCTGCAGCAGCCAACATTCGTGTCGACGAAAATGAAGATCACAGCTATGTGCGCATGAAATTCACAGGACATCGGAATTCGCGTACCATGATAAAATCTGCTTGCTTTTGGGGCACACGTTACGTCATGTCTGGCTCAGATTGTGGTCACATTTTTGTGTGGGAACGCAAAACAGGGAAGCTGGTTAAGCTCATTGAGGCTGATCAACATGTTGTTAATCGTGTGGTGCCTCATCCTAACATGGCTTTTCTCATCAGCTCTGGCATTGACTACGATATTAAATTGTGGGCACCCATCGACGACCATTACTGCTTTCCAAAACTTGAGGCCGAGGATGTAAGTATTACCTGTTTTAGTAGCTTTATCGAATAACATGAATTTTATTTAAACAAAAAAACGATCGCACTTCTTTGTAGCTTATGCGTCGTAACGCTGTTATGTTGAGGGAGACAATGGATACAATTACAGTCCCTGCGCCAATGCTCATACGTCTGCTGACTGGCATACATACCCTGCGCAGTCGCAATCGCAGCCTGTTCGGTCGATACGATCGTGTCATGAATGAAGTACTACAAATACGTGATAATAATGAGCCCAATGCAGATGCTCAATAAAGACTGCGGCAAATGGCGCACACACACACGCACGCTTGCCGCAAGCAGCCCAAGGTTGGTACATTAAGAATGTGGCCACTGCTCTAAGCAAGGCGTATGGTACGCTGGACTTCAAAACTATTTAAAAAACAAAAAACACACAAAACTAGTTTATAATTTATATAAATATATATATATGTACATACATATATACATATATATTTTTAATATTTATTTATTGTTTTTTTTTTTTTGTTAATTATGCAAAAATAAACTGGAATGACAAAATGTATTTAAAAGAAACTCTAAACGCTTTGTTTCCATTTATTAAAAAAATTTTAAATAGGACAATGCAAAATTGGATCAGACTTTAAAAGTAAAAGTTAGATTCTAAAATGAAGAAGTCTTAATCGCTCTTTCCCCCTCGCCCAACAAACAACTACATACGCAACACGAATCGTTCGTGATCCGCGGCGTCCCCTTGCATAAGGTATGCATTAATGTACATCTGCGACATGATCTTGACGTTATGTTCTTTCAGAAAGCGATAGTCAGTCGCATTGAGCGGCGCTTTTTTCACGTCCACAAAGCAATGCGTGGCCATATGAGCGCCATTGTGCGTGCCAAACGGTGATTTTGCCTCAACAATAGAACCGCCGCCCGCCTTTAACACGGTCTTAATGGCATCTGCCTTACAATCGGCTAAGCTCAGTAAAACACGAAAATTACTGAAGGCGCCAGTTTTTTTGTTGTGCAATTGAGTGCGCCAACGGTGCGCTGCCATCGCAATTGATTGTTCGTCAGCGGAAAGTTGTGGCAGATTTATTGCTTTAGCATTACTCCATTCGAAGAGTTCTTCGTCGATGAAAACGTCTTTCGCATAACACTCGTCCACATATTTAATGCTGAGCACCCATTTGCCGGAGGCGATGCTCGCAAGCATTTTTTCGCCACGATTTGGTCGCTCACAGACGAAATGAGTGCTCTCTGGATCGAAAGACATTAGATTCGCGCAGACCTGAAAAATAAAACAACAAAATACATATATATAAAGACCATTTTCGTTTATGTAATCTATAGTTGGCTTACGAACCTCACCGCCCAAATGCGTAATCTTATCTATCAACTCTTGGCGAATGTTTTCATTGCAAGAGATGCTGAAACGTGGCGTTCCCTCGTGTTGAATCGTCGGTGACATGCGCGATCGTCGCCGATTGGGCTCCGCTGGATCACGCCAGCCTACCATCTGCTCGGTACCCAAGCCAAATTGCTCGGACTCAAATGGCTGCACGTATTGACCCTCAGACTCCATGTCGTAAACATCTAAATTCTCTCTGGCGCTGTGCGTTCGTTTGATGCTTTGTCGGCGTGATTCACAGTTCTTGAGATACTCTTGAATTTGTTTAACTTCCGGTGATGACACCGAACTACTTGTGGCAGATGCAGCCGCCTCCACCGATGACACGGACGGTCGCCACTTAGATGTTGAGGCCGCATTCGTTGCTGTGGCATTTGCCACTGTATCCTCGAAACTTATTTTATCAAAGTTTATGGTACTCTTGCCTAGCGAGGCACGGTTTCCCATGCCATCCGGGCTCTGTGTGTTAGGCACAAAGGCATCTGACATGTTGCCACTCTTATTACCCAACGGTGTGTGCTGAGGTGTGTTTTCACTTGCCGAATTATTGTGCATGAATAATGATCGACCTGGCATCATTCCACTGGATTTGCGTTGCACGGGTGTCGCGTCCACCTCTACACTTAGGCGGCTGGTTGCGTTTGCTCCTGGTGTTCTTGTCACTTGTCCTGTTGGTGTTTTTGTCGAAGTCAGTTTTCGCTCAGTTGTTTTCTGTTGATGTCTCACTTTCGTTTGTACGCTCTTTTCTGATTTAGATTGAGCATGGCTATCGGCATTCACATTGTCGTTATCCCCATCGCCAGTGTCGTATGGTATGCCGAGTGTTTCGCATGTTATGCGCATTACACGGCGTCGTATCTCATCGATTGGCGTATTCGGTTTGATTTTCATTGTGGGCAGACGCCAGCGTCGCTCAAAGTCGTCCGCCAAGCGTTTCTGATATTCCGGAGTTAGACAAAAATCTGGTATGCCATTTGGTGTGCGCATCTTGCCATTTATGGGCGTACACGCCTGTCTCCGTATGCGCTCCAATTCGGGCGTCTGATTGCGTCGCATCTCGTCAATGACCTCGCGCATACATGTACGGGTCTTATCGTTGTCCAAAGTGACGAGCAAGCCTTCCAAGAATTCAAAATTGGTCGAAGAACAAGCCACTTTATTCAACGGCGTACGTGGTGATGAGTCCGACATGTTTGATGAACCGCTGCTCGTCGGCGATGAACGTGTGTTGCGTGTTGTGGCACCTGTGCCAACCAGCTCGGAAACACGTTTATTACGCAAAGGCGTAAATTCGGGTGCAGCAGGTGCTGCCGGAGCCGCTGCTGTCATCGCATCTACATTACTTATAAAATTGTTTTCTATGGGCTCATTGTCGTTCATATCCATGGGGATTGATGGAAGTGGCGTAGCTGTTTTTACTAGCATTTGTTTTGAACTATTCAATTTGGCGCGCATACTACGTTCCTGCAGGGCCGGTGAATCCGGAAAATCGGAAGCGCTATCGCCGACCAAGAAATCTGCATAAGGGAGTTTCTTGCCCGTTTCAGCACACTGAACCAACCATTGCGAGTTAACCACAGGATAGCCCCACTTTATGGCACCTTCGTATTTTGAGCCCTCTGCTGTTGAACACACGAGCAGTGGTTTCTCCTTCTTTGAGAACACTTTGTTGACAGTAGCACCCAACAGCAGACCAATCGAATTAATGAAGTCACGCTCCAAGCCGCTATAGATCGATATCACTATAACCATGCCCGTCAACGGTTTGCTATCGGCCGTTTGTGGTATATACCGATGAAAATATTCGACGGGCAATAATTCATTCAAATTCACGCAGTTATCCTAAAAACAAAGAATTAGACCAAATAAATCCAAAAGCATAACTTTTTTATGCCACGTTACTTACAACGTAAAGATCTGTCAAAATGTGCCTTGCCTTTACTGGCAGCGTGGACGGGTCTAATGTGCGTTCGAATGAAACAATCGCATAATCCACGGGATCGGTAAATGTTTGCGACACGATATTTCCATGTGCAGCCTCACATTCGGAGATCATTTGTGAAAAGTAATCTTCGCTGAATTGATCTTCGTAAAAGAAGAATGTCGCACCTTGGAATAAGTCAGTCTTATTGAAGTCAATGCTGTTTTTGTCCCCCGTCAAATCTGCTGATATGTCTGGCGGCGCAGCCACGGGCGTTGTTATTGCTGTTGCTGTTTTCGGGGCTGCGTTTGTAATAGCATTTTTGACTTGCGTTGAAGATGCCAACGGTGTTTGCACCTTTGGTGTCGGCGGTAATGGCGCACCAGCATTGGCTTCATTCTCTTGCGAATATTGCGCAATCAAATTTTCTTCCTCACCGTTTAATAAAATTTCAGTAGAATTGGCCATTGGCTTTGCTATGGCTATGGAATCATTGTGTAAATTTGATGCTGATGATGAGTCTTTTGCAGCAAACAATTTCTTTTTTATTGGCTTATCCGGTTGCTTGAAACTGTGATTCATCGAGCGTAGCGTTCGTTTACTGCTCGGCGATGGCGCATCGGGCTCACGCGTGGTCGGCAATGGCACACGATGGATTGCCTCATTTACAATGTGTCCAGCTTTAATGCTTTCAGATAGCCAATCCAGGCGTACGATGTGTACGGTTGATACTAGACCCTGCTTTTGCCAGTTTTGAAATTCAGCATCATTTAGTTGGCCAACAATAATGTGCGTTATCTCATCGTTCGGTTCATCATAGCGTGTCGCACCGCCAGCATTCAATATTCGATTCAGTTTTTCGCGTTCATCAGCTTTGAAACCGCTCAAGTATATACAGCAGCCGTCTAGGAAACTACCCGCCTTATTCGCCTGACGTGCGCTTATCTCCTCGAGAACGAGGCGATAGATCGTACCAGAGTTAGAAGTTGTTGCTTTTTTAAGCAGTTCTTTGGCTGATTGTCGCAACGTGACATTGCTGTTGGGTGGAACGAATGTGTTATTTGAACCACCAACACTACCTGCAGTGGAATTCATGGTTTCGTCAACAGACGTTATGTCGGAGCCCATACGGGGCCCAGCGCCAGGTACATAACTAATACGCGAGATTTCTGAGAGTTGTGTTTGATCACCCGGTGTCGAGTTGCTTTTTTTGGGTGTGGAGACCTCCTTAACAGCCCGCACCACATAGCCTTTCGTTGGAAGCGCGTAGCCTCTTTTCTCGCTATCAAATATCCATTCTGGTAGTAATATCTCCTTGTTGAAACGCAATGCCGCTTTATACTTTTCTGAATTCGTTTTGCTTTGCTCAGTAATAACAATATCGACTAGTTGAGAGCGAAAGGCACGATGATATGTACCACCGTTCTCATTTACAATACGCATAACTTTGTCTTTCTTCTCTGTGTCCAGACCGGTGCATGTGATATTCGCACCAAAAAATATCGGCAGACGATACTTTTCGAATTCCGAATCGGTGGCGGAAACATTCTCAACACAACTACGCTCCCACACGTTCTGCACCCAATCCACGTGCATCACTGGTATGCCGTTCAATGTTGCATGTTCGTACTTACTTGACTTGATACTGTTCGATATGAGATGTGTTATTGAACGGCCAAAATTCTGAAAGTAATGACCACCCATCCAGACAATAAGCGTACGTAAGCGATCCTTTTCTGCGGCCGTTATACTTGTCGCAGATATTTGTAGGTCTCGCATTGCTGTAGTAAACACAGGACTTAAGCCCAGCGGTATAGGCTCGCACTTCATCAGACATGATATGATGCACGGCGGTCCAACAATTAGCGACTTTGTCTGTTGCAACTGTTTAAAACAATCACCTTCGAAACGGTCCAATATGAAGACATCTTCCTTGGTAAGTCGCCCAGAGGAAATAAGTGGATAACATTCACTTGGCTTTATCTGACGTATGTTGTCCTCTGGAATGTGATTTTGCAGTAGAGCCAACGCGTTTGCAAAACTATTAGATGCCGAAGAATTCCTCCCGCTGTTCGGGTCAGTTGTAACGAAGTACGCTCGGATCGTGTGGTCCAAACTCATCTTTGTAGTAATATTATGTTTTCAACAGTCTTATCGTTATTTTGAAAAACGAAAACGAATTATTTGCTGTTTTTTTTTCCTTTAGCCGTCTAAGTGCACGGCTGCTCAGTCCACTCAGGACCTGAGATTTTGATCAGCAGGCAAGTAATGCTTACTGCCAGGGTATCAATAATGAGCGTGACGCGCGCAGCTATCACACCGTGCTTCCAAAAACTAGTCCAGACGTTGCAATATGATGAAAATAATATAAAGACTTGTTCGATAACGATAGCACTGTGATCAGTGTTGCTCTGTTGTGAGGTAGTATCTATTGTTCAACACTCTTTTTGTTTAATTTTGATTAAATTAAGTTAATTTATGTATTTTAGGATTACTTAAGTTGACAGGTACTAGAGTTGGCAAAACATGAATAAAAATATCGATGTTTTCCAACACACGATAACTATCTTATCGATAACTATCATTCAAATTAACAGCACAATCGTTGCTGCCCTTTAAGGGACGTCCAAAAATGAAAAGTTTCAATTTTTATTAATTTGAGTCGAGCGCG
>JXPM01005087.1:0-19063 GCA_001014415.1 Phortica variegata | reverse complement strand
AAAAAAAAAAAAAAATAAAACGGGCTTGCATTGAATTGCATAAATATGTGAGTTTGTTTATCTATACTGTACAAGTATGTTCATATATGTGTGCATTCAAATTCCTTTTGTTTCTACAAACATGGGCAACGTCATTAACTGAAAGATTTGATAATGTACGTCATGTACGAATCAAGCAAGTTAATTGTGAAAAACTCCAATCAGGAAGGATAAGTGATGAGTACACACTAGAGTTTTAATCTTGCCGAGGCAGTTATTCACTTCTGTGACGCAGAACTTTGGGTACTTTCCAAATCGAAAGTTAACAAAATCTACACAATACATGATACATGCGAAAATCTTGCTGACATTTATTTATTCACTCAATTAACAGCATCTATGATCATAAAATTAATTTTAAAAAAAAAAAAAAAGTTGATGCTCGTTTAAGCTTAGATAGCTTAACGTCTGTTTAATATAACTCGTTGTAAGTCAAGCGTGTCGTGAATCGTCGAGTTGAGAGTGCTCTAAAGTTTGAACAGAACAAAGGTTTGTCTAACTTTAGATACTTCAAACTTACGTGCAGCTTTTCATTATTGACTCTGAATGCTGAAAAATTATTCACTTTGTCCATTTCTACAGAAACATGTCCGTCTGACTGATTTTTATCCATGTCGGTATTCTTGAAATGTGTAAATGACGTTGATATTCGCAGAAACGAGTCTTTTCGATGCTTTCTTTATCTGTTGTGCTATATAATTTTAATGATGTAGCTGAAAATTCTCGTTTTTATTCAAAACTCTACGAAAACAGAATCACGACTGCTCAGCACGCTGTCCGGCGGATAACTGAAATTCTCAGTTGCTTTTCGAATGTTTTAAAACCAAAACTGCAAATAATATGTATTTTCTGGTCAAGCAGGAGAACGTGAGAGATCAACTAGTTGCTTGCCCGCTTTGTTGGTGCTGTGCCAATGATTTTTTTAAATAATCAAGTGTTGTATTTTGTCGTAGTTCTCAAACTTTCTCTCTCTGTTTCTTTCCTTCTTCCTCTCATGTTTAGTTGTATTATAAACTTGCGTGCTACACGCAATTATTTTATGTTTTTATATTATTTATTCGCGAAATGATTTTACGTCATAAAGAAAATGTTCGATTCGTTGGAAGTCGACTACATTAGAGCAAGTTTTTTTATTCGCTTCGTTGACTTGTTTCAGTTGCAGTCTCTTCGGGGAAAACCAAATCAATATAAAAACTACTACGGCGGCATTAACCCAAAGAAGCTCGCTCGCCGCTCATGAATTAGTCATCAAACGCATTCAGAACGCAAAATGGTAACCACTCGATGAAATTGAGACAATGAACTCATATTGTCTGCAAACATTGAATGCATTTTTTGAGGTAATCCTTGTTAAGAATATTAAGAAAAAACCCAAATGTATTTTTAATTTGTTAATGTTCTTCACACCAGTCGCTTGCACAATAGTACGAAACATAAAAATTGAAAACTTATGGTGTATGAATTATTAGTAGTGCATTGTGGAAAACTGGTTCTTTTTGTTGCCGTGCGCCAAAAATAAAAAACTACCTTAATTTTTTATTTTTTCATAAACCTGTTTCCGTTATTGATGCTATCATGTAATGACAAGTTTGTACATCGTTTGTAAATGAACAAGTGTTGGCTCAGTACTTTGATATTTTATTTATACAACATTCATTTTTTAAAAGAAATTGCCTTTGTCAACAACAGATTTATTTAAAAAATAATAACTTTGAAATTAAACCCAACTGGTATAAAAGATAAAAAGTCATAGCCAAAGAATTTTTGAGTTGATTGATCAAATAAATAATTATTCCATTTAATTATTTGAACCGAAATCGAATCATTTTAGTTAATGTCGTTTTGAACAAACAGAGTACATACCCGTTTATCGATAATCGATCGTGTAATCGTGCTGACCAGCACTGAGACTTCGATAATCAAATTTAATTTTTACAAAATCTTAAAATAAAATAACAACTAGCCTAATTTGGCTGTTCTTAAACCATATACAAATTAAAAATGACAATTTATTCACTTAATTGATTTTTAAACAACAAAATAAGGAAATTAAAACGTTTATGTAGAGTACTTGTAACGTCTAGTAAGTCTAACAAAACTGAACAGTTTTTGAATAACACTCAAATTTTGAGTTAAATTAAAAAAAAGGTGGTACTTCCCGTTCTTCATTCATTAGTAGCACATGTATGTGTGTTATGTACGTTAAGATTGATGAATACCTTGCCATAGCGGTATTCGCAGTTGTTAAGTAAACGTCGGTGGATCGAGTCACAAAATTGAGCAGAAATGGCGGACGAGCAAAATCAAGCACCTGGACCAAACCAGCGCACGGCCAAAGAAGTCCAACAAAATTTTGCAGAAAATTTTGGTTACAATCATGAGATTATATGGGATTTGTGAGTATTTAACTGCCCTGCAATCTGTCTAATTGAGTAGACAAATTGCAAATGTATTTTGCGCAGTTAAAATGCCATTACGTCATTCGGTATCAATAGCTTTTTTAAAACAATTGTGCATTTCTAATCAGTCTTTCGGAAGAACAACGAGATGTGCTGGAAGCAAAAATTGAGCTTTTAATGCCTGATCAGCAAAAGGGCCAAAATGCTGTTATCAATGCGCGCACTACTTTATTCGATAGTATTTGGGCACAAAGTAAGATGATTTATATTTCCGCTTTGTCAATTTATTACCACTAATTTATCAACTCATTTCCAGGAAAGTATACAAATCGTAATTCGTTGTCCACCATAATCTATGTGCTTGTCACTGAAGAAACGGATTTCAATGTAGCGGATAATTCAACGACGTTTTCTTGTCATCCAGTTTTCCGAATGCGCAGATGCACTGGTGAGTCGACACTCCATGTGTATAGTACTAGAAAGTTGCTATACTAATAACATTGTTTTATTGGCCACAGGGACCAATAATGTCAACAGCACGGATTGCTGCATGATTTTTGTCGATGAAGTGGGTCGCGTATATCAAAACTGGAATGCATACAAGGATGAGAACGTGTTGCCCAAAGGTACAATGATTGCACCGCGACGAGGCATCTATCAAATGGATACATTTGGAAATGTAGAATTAGACAAATATGCGACACCGGCTAGTAGCATTACGAAAACTATAGTTGGTATTGCTGATACAACGTCAGCTGTTGGTGGTTTCTTGGCAGCATGTGTTCCAGTGGCTGCATTCTTTACTTTGCCAGTTTCGGCACCACTAATGGCAGCGGCTGGTGGCATTGGTCTTGCAGCGGCTGGTTACTCGGCCATACGTTCCGGCGCACATTTAGTTGAACGTAATCAACATGAGCAGTCAAACAGTTTGGCGGATCGTCAGGCTCGTGGAGCATGGCTGGGTGTTGTTGGTGGAGTTGTTGGCTTAGGGGCGGCCGGTGCAACATCGGCCATGGCAGCAACAGCAGTTGCTGGCAAAGAAGTTGGCTTGGTATGTACAACGGCAAATATTTCTGAAACAATATAAAAAATCAACTCAAATTAATAGGTAGCGCAAACTGCTGTCAATGGTTTGAATATAACGGCAATTATGATTTCCGGAGGTGGCATGGCCAATAGCATTTTCGATTTATTTTTGGTATGGGTTGATCTACTTATGTGTACATATATGCAAGCTAATGCAGGCAAAATTGATTTGACTTTTGAAGAAATACCAAGATGACGAAGAGATATCAACAATGGATGTATTACAACTTTCTGCTTCTTTGGCGCTCTTTACACACAGCATGTATAATTTTCGTATGGCTTCAAGCATCATCAGCGAGACCCAGAATGGCACGATTCGACAAATTCGTGAAAATCTAAGTAATCGTCAACGGTATGGTTGATAAATTCATAATTAGTTTACACACTCACAGTCTTCTTTAAGGCGCGCATTTGACAAATTGTCCAAAGAAACCATCCGGATTCGTGGTACTACACGCGGTAAAATGGATATCATTCGAGGAGTAAATGAAGTGCCGTCAAAGCAACAGTTGAACGATGTATTTAAAATCAATAAGCAGTTGAATGAACGCGGAGTTCGTCCATCATTTGCACCAGAAGGCAAAGGCTTGTTGCTAAACAACGATGTCGTGGTGAATTCACAGGAGTTGCGAGCAAGTGTCCAACACAACCAGGGTCCTGATATACTTGGCTCGGTGACTAAAACTATACCCAAATCATTCACAAGTGGCACTCAGACTAGTGGTAATACGGCTCCACATATAAATGGCGGCCAGTTACTTTTTGTTAAACCCGAAGAGCCTCTCAGCGGAGTCGCATCACAAAATTGGAATGCAGGAGTTGCTATTCTAAACATTAGTACAGTAATAGTTGAAGGGGTCGCCATATTACTTTCTGATTTTGGGACGGAATTTTTTGATCACATTTCTAATGCCGAAGGATTCGAATCGGTAGTAACTCACATGGCCAAAACATTTTCCAGTGAAGGTTTTATCTTCATAATGAACCTGGCGCGCACATTCATTGATATAATGTTGGACAAATTGCTTAAAGTTCTACAATTTGGCATCGCTACTGAAACGATTTTATATCGTATGGTTAAACATATCTTGGCTACATATAGCCATGAAACCATTGAACAGTTAGAAAGACATACCTTGGATATTTTGAAAAGTATCGAAGAATATTTTCTTTCCCTGAATCCAAATAATGATAACGGTACAACACAATCATGCAAAGTTTGCAACGGCAGCTTCAAAATTGTCGATTTGTAAACAGAATTGCATTTTTCGAGGATTTTTTAGTGCACAAACATAAACACAAATTTCTTACTAAAAATTTTTATCAGAACTAAAAAAGTTCTTATACATTGTGATAATAACTGGTGTATTTTGATGATGTAAAAAAATAATTCAATGTAATTGAAAAAAAAAGAAATAAAAAAATATTTATTTGTATTAACAAACAAAAATTAGTCAAAATGTTTTAATATTTAATTTCTTTTTTAATATAAAAAAATAATAATACAACTTAAAATACTTTCCATAGCAGTACGAAATTCATTCAACTTGTTTTAAAAATTCCAGGAATTTCTTGTTTCTTAAGTTTTTATTTACGAAGAAGACAACACAGACATATATGTATGTAAGATCGAAAATATATATATATGCATTAATTAAGGTCGATTATACGCGGGTTTTTCTATCATTAAATTTCGACAATGCATCATTGAATTGTCTCCCAAGTTTTATTAAGCATTGAAAGGAAAGTTTGAAACACGATGTCGAAAAAAGTTTTAGTAATTGTTAAAATGTAAGTAATTCCTTGAAATTTAGATCATTTTTACTGACTGGACTGACTCAATGTTGATGCTTTTGCCTTAATTTAAATAATGAGAAAATCCACATATCGACGTTTAATTTAATGCATTTTTGTTTATGAATAGTTTGGTTGTTTACTTATTTTTTCTGAGTGTGAGATTCAATATATTACGAAATGAAAAATATTTTGTTACATCTCTCGTTAGTTCCGGCCGGAAGTTCTTTAGTTCGTTCGATCGGTTCAAGCGTCGAACTTCCTAGACACGCGATAAATGTTGCAATAAATTACACGGCCAAAGAGCCTCGACGCGCTCTTTGAGCAAAAAAAATGGATAAGCAATCCAACTGATCAGAGTTTGTGCCAAAAAACCCATTGGTTCCGGATATTGATGTGTTAATAGTGCCAACAGCGCAGTAAATGAACACAGTCCCGCAGTAAATAGTATGAAAAATGGCAATTCTTTTTTTGGATAAACGGAGACCTCATGAAATGCAGGCAGAAGTTCTTTATCAGCGCATTCGGTGCATGTCGGATATGGATAGAAGAGGTGACCACGCTCTAGCGGATAAGGCAGCATACGAAATGTGCCCTCCCAGGTGCAGTGTAGTAGATTGAGAGCACCTTCGACTTGTTTCCAATGTTTGAGGTGGAAGAAGGAATAGGCAAGTGCCTCGGAATCACCACGTTTGAGTATATGTTCAGGTGGTAAGATTAGCGGCTTTGTTTCGAGAAGATACTTCGGCACATGAGGATTAAATTCAACAGCACGGTGTATTGCCTCGACAGCACTCATTTCAGCCGGACTTAGACCACGTTTTGATGCGATGTCCGGTGAAAACTTTTCAGCAACAGCACGCGCTTTTAACAACGCTGCTGTGTAGCATATGGCCGCAGATTTTGGAAGTGAGATATCATCATATTTGGCCAATATGGCATGACAATCAGCATAGGCCTGCATCTCAAGCAACGTTTCGATAAGGTTCTCATGAATGTTGAGTACGCTCATTACCGATGGTATTTCCTTGGTGAGATCCCGAAACATTTTTGCTGCCTCTTTTAGTTTTCCCAATTTTCGTGCACACATAGCCAAGCGTCGTTTAATGTAAATCAAGACGTTCGTGTCGCGACGATGAATACCCTCGGCGACAGTGCCCTGATGCTGTGTTGCCTGTGATTTTCGATAGTTAATTTCGGCAACTTTAAGTGCTGTTTTGAGTATCTTTTCCGCATCCAATATAGTCATGGCTTCTTCCTCGGCTAGTAATATATAAGCCGGCGCACATTCAGCATTGATTTCAAGTGCGTTATGTGCCGATTTAATACGTTGCATTGGATTTCTTTCGCGCCATGCCGTCTGCATTATTTCGTATTCCTCCTTACGTGCGTCACCCTCACAGGTGAAGAATGTTTGATGATCTTGTGCGCTTAAGTTCATGTCATAGTAGGTAAGCGGCTCTTTACTGGTAGCCCAAAAGAAGCGTTGATATTCAGCGCCCCGAAAAAGATTTAACGGATTTCGCCAAACTTTACATTCCGGCATTTGTCCAGTGGCTGTTGAGGAGCTGCTGCTGGCACTACCGTTGTTGGAGCCACCGTTACTTGTGCTACTGTTACTGCCGTTACTTGATTCAGATTGTGATTCGGTTCCGTTTATCCAAGGACTAATGTGGTTTATTGACACTTGCTCTGTAAGAACAACAATTAATGTTGTCTTAGGAAAGAAATATTACAGAGCCGCCGCCGCTTACCAATAAAGGATGTTCCGTATTTGCGGAAGTACCACCACTCAAATATAAGAATTAGTCCCGAGATGAGGGATGAAGTGCCAGTGAGCGCGACGTAGAATTTTGGCGTCAATGTGCTTAGAAACATAGACGAATCCATTTTTTCTGCCACCTTTACGGAATTTCTGTATTCCGTTCTAGTCGCCGTTCTTTTTTTTTTTATTCAATAAGAATATTTCTCAATTTGATATATGAAGTTTTCTTTTGAGTAAGTTGTAGATTATTTTCAACGAGTACTTAAGACTTGACGTCAATAATTGGACGCATTTTTTCCTTTTTTATCAATTTTTATACCGATTTTTTTTTGCAAACGACGTGAATTAACCAAAAGGGGGTGTTGGATACTCTGCGGTGGAGAGGGTAGCTAGTAGTTACTAGTGATGCAAAACACACCAATACTAAAATACCAAATGTGGGGTGCATCAATAAATTAATGATGAATGACTGAATACTTGTAATGCTTGTTCATTTTTTTATATTAAATTTGTGTACGATAAATTGGTGTATATCTTAAAATGTTATGATAAAAAAAAGAGGATTCACTAACTTCTTATTGCACTGGCATTTTTAATGTCTTCTGTCAAGAAAATGGTGGTAGCGCCCGCGGTTGCCGCAAGAACATTGGAATTTTCGGTATAAAAAAGTACAGTAGTTTAATAATTAACAGGTGAAATCGTAAATAAAAATACGAAAATATGGATGAAGCCAAAACCAAAAACAAGGACGAGGAGGGGAAAGACAAACTGCCATCAACTGAGAAGACAGACGATATTGAGAAAGTGGAGGAAACAACTCAAGGGAAAACAAATAAAGATATAAAATCCGATAATGAAGAATATTCAATGCCAGAAAAACTTGACGAACTGAGCTCGCTTGAACAAGAAATTGCTAAGATGCATTCAAATACTAGCGCAGAAAACGTTCCGACAGAACAGTCAACTGCTGGTCCGGGCGGCGCTCCAAGTGCCAGTAGCATCAGTGGTGAGATACACAAGTTAGGTGTAGAGAGAGAAATTGCGGATGTTACACCCGAACAGGCACTTGAAGAAACGGCTGCCTTGCTTGCTGGAAATGATTCGTGCCTAGATAAAGCAATTGCAGTTGAAAGTAATGCACCATTAGAAGATGCAGATTTAATCGCCGTACTTAAAGGTACGGATACTTTGCATGATCAAGTCGATGAGCTAAAACAACTTGTAATCGGTGAAAGTGACAGCCTAGATGTCGGCGTGACTATTGAGGGTGAGGGTCAATTTGAAATCATGGAAATAGTCGACGACGATGTTGATGATCATCAGGAAATCGTTTCACCAAAAAAATCTATAAATGTGCCTAAGAGATCTTCTAGCAAGACAAAGATGTCACCAGAAGAAGAGCGTGCAGTAGCAATGGAGCAGATAGCCAATCTAAGACCGAAACAAAGTCGACGCAAACAGGAACTGAAACAGGAGTCGAAACAGTCTGATATTGTAAGTTCCTTAAATGATGATTGGAACGAGTATGATAGTGGTGATGATTTGGCTGCACCAAAAGTCAAGCGGCCGGAAAAGAAAACGAAAGTTATAAAAAACATTAAAGAAGCAATAACAAACATCTCAGAAAACACAAAGCCAGCAAAAGGGTTCTCTTCTCCAAATATTCATGTGAGCAAGAGCGAAAAAGTACAAGAAAACACAAGTGACCTGTCTTCAATTATTGGCAATGTTGTCATCGAGTCACGAACTGGTGCAGCAACACCAGACCACATAGAAAACACTGGTTAGCAAGCGTGCTTATAACAAATAGAAAATATCGAATACTTAAAGTAAATTTTCTTTTAGGTTTCAAACGTACACGAGTTATTAAGCGTAAAATAATTTGGGATCCAGATGTACCGGAGACGCAAAAATCGTACTCACAGTACGCTACATCAAAGTCAACATCAACTCCGACTTCGAAGCCAGTTCCACCAAAAACAATTACACCTGTTGCTGAGTCAATACCAAACAAAAAAGAAGCACAAGTCAAAAAGATTCGACCAACTACTCCCAAAGATAAAATCGTATCGGAACCCATTCAAGAGTTGACACCGAAACATACAACCCCGCCATCGAATGCAACGACCAAACGACGATCTCAGACTCCAAGCGTTCTATCAAATGGTACCGCAGGTATTAAGAAGAAAAAAGTCAGTAGTGAGATTGATCGATTGATGGGTGATGAAGGCGCCGCGTCGATGATACAGGACGTTGAGCATAAGCGACGTAGCGCACTCGATAATTCAAATGAAATAGAGGTTCATAGACCTATAATGCGCAAACGTGCCTTGACAATCTGCGAGAAAGTAAGTAAATAAACCGATTGTATTTACACAAAGTTTATATTCTAATTATTTATTGTTGTATTTTTTAATAGCAGCCACCCAAACTCGAGGAACAACTCAAAAAGGAGTCTCCGCCAAAGAATAAGCGACCTGTGGTTGTCAAATCGCGTGCTGCTGATACCTGGGACTATGTGTACAAACAACAGGCAATGGATGATGCAATGATTATACGACGTCGTTCAAATAGTTCATACTCTAGTTCAGCTTCCCTTCGTCGTTTATCAATTGATAAAGCCAATATGTCCGATACAGAACCTTTAACTGGGAATTCCGACACAGATGAGACATTTAAATTTGCAAAACCCGAGAATAAATCGTCGACAACAATAAAAGGCAATCGTCGCGATAATAGCCCGATCATGTCAGATAGCATTGCGGTTGACATGAAACGCGAAATTAGAGCTAATTCAGTCACGCGCGGAAATGCAGCAGATAAAGCAAATAAGGATTCCACCACCGACGTTTCCTTGCGTAAGGTTGACAAAATCGCGCATGTTGTTATTAATGCTCAAAGAGCGAAAATACCTAACACATATGGTTTGCAAGTGAGTAGATGTCTTTTTTTAATTATGAAAATGCTGAAATACTTTTTGTGAATATTGCAGTTGCTCAACAAACTGACGGAAACGCTGGCTAAGATCAGCAAGAGCAATGAGTATAATACTGTGCTCATAACCAGCACTGGGGCGCAGTTTTGCCACGGTATTGATTTTCACGATCTAACAGTTGGCTCGCTCGAAAAGCGAAAAAATCACGCTGCGCAATTTTCGACGGCTGTAAAGTATGCTTAGCTATCTACGTATAAATCACGTACAATTGATTCATATTAATGTTTAATTTTTAGAACATATCTCAAGACATTGGCCACATTCCCGAAACCAATAGTGGTTGGCGTCAATGGCAACCTGAAAAATTTGGGTGTAATGCAATTGCCTTTATTCGATTATGTTGTCAGCAGTGATAGATGCACTTTCGAGACGTCGTATGCAAAATTTGGCCAATTGCCGGAGGGACTTTGCTTCTGGCAAGCAGCACCAATAACAAATACTGTGGTATGATACCTATATATTTTAAAAAATCAACCTGTCTGTTTTAGTTATATTTTTATGAATATGTTTACAGAGAAAGCGTTTCTTTTTGCTGTGTGAGAAAATGTCGCTATCTGAGATTGGTGGCACGTCTAGTCTCATCAACAAAACGACAACATCCAGCAAAGTATACGTTGAGGCCTTACTGGTGGCTCGAAAAATATCCGAAACATCTGCAGAAGTATGGTTGAATGTGTTTGTAAACGAGTATAACGTAATAACTGTTGTTTTGCTTTCAGAACTATTACAACTGTGTAAAGAAATACACAAACTCAAACCACTTAGAGACTTTGAAGTCTTTGGATGAAGAATTCAAAACTATAAATGAACAATGGATTTCAACCAAACTAATAGATAAATTAAAATGTTTCATTGAGCAAGGAGGGATCTAGTTGTGCGTATCACGCCCAAATTTAACGATTATTTTAACTACCAATAAGGCTTTTAAGTATAAGATCTTACATTTTTAATGTAATTAATATCTAACAGTTGTAATTATTGGCATGCGTACGTATCGATCATGTCTAGTTATGAATTGCAATTTAAAGATTTTTTAATAGATTTAATTGGATGTAATTATACTTTGCGGTTTTGGAATATTTCATTAATGAACACTTTGTTGGCACTGCTAGGTCAATTTTCTTCGTTTCATTTCAGTGAGATCAACAATTCAACCAGCGGTAATTTCATTCTCAACTGTGTGTATCTCTGTCTGTAGCTCTTTAATGAGCTGCTCAAATTTCGTTATGTCAGCAGAAATCTGCATGAGACTCATTGCTATATTTTTAATTTTCTCATTGTCGATTTGCACTTCGAGATCACGTATCTCCTTGCTGACGTTGCCCGTAAGCGTGACGAATTCCACAAGTTCATTGCAGTTGTCATGAACGTTTGCTAGCAGCTTGTAAGCCTTTTTCGCATGTAGATCATGTTTAGCACTCTGAAAGAGTAGATCCTCCGTGTAGTTAAATTGTCGTTGCAGTTGTGCGCCCACCAGATTCAGTTGTTTTTGCAAATCGCGTGTATCATCGAGTACTTTAAATATATCGGCACGTTGCTTTCGTATGTTGCCAATAAATTCGTGTATTCGTCTTGTGAATTCTTTGCGTGTTGCAGTATTTTGTGTGGCTCTCTTCAGTGTATCACTTAGTTGCGCATGAAGTGTCACTTTTTCACGTAGCTCCTGTTGCAATTCATCGATATTTTGACGAAGTTCAATAACATTCTGAATGTTCTTTGCTTGTTTGGCAGATTTGAGTTCTTTGAGATTTTCAAGCATCGGTTTGCGATATTCCAACCATTGCTGTTCCAATGTTTGCCGTTTATTTTTAGTACTATCAATCAGTGTCTCCAACTTAGGTACATTTTCTTCTGGTTCTGCCAGTACAAGACATGTTCGCTCGTGTATTTTGATTTCAGGACGCAGCTGCTGTAAATCTCGTTCGGCTTGTAGTTGTTGGGACTTTAGTGTGGCTATGTTGGCGCTCTGTTCTTTACGTTTAACCATTTCAGTTTCACAACTAAGACGCAAATCGTTGACTTGTTGATTTAATAGCTCGAGCGGTGTTTTACTTTGTGTAGAGATGTTCTTTTCCTGATTCTGGTCAGTACTTGGTGTTTGCTGACTTGAAGTCGAATCTGTTGTTCTGCTTGGGCTTGCTATATAACTATTCGTCGTCGATGTTGGACCCAAAAGCGTTATTGAATCGGGTAGATCTTCGCCAAATCGCTCCATATCATTTTTGTGAATAACAGAGCTTACTAAATCATATTCCCATGAAGATGTCTGTTGAAAGATATTTGGTGCTTGTTGTTCCAAGTACTGTTGTAACTCTTTGCACCGCTTGCCGACACCTGGCACATTGAGATTTAATTGTGGCGAAAATTTAAAGCATTGACTACTGCATCCGACAGCACGCCTGTTTGCCACCGCTCTGGCAAATTGTGGAACCCACGGTGCTGTCAACTGTTGACGTATTTTCTCGCGTATTTCGCGCTGCAACATTTCATAGTCGTTTAGGGGTTTTGCTTGCATCACCTCTATTGCATTATTTTCGCGCGGAAGCTGTTCGATTAGGAACATAAAGAGGCGACGCAACTCAACGGCATTCGGATAGAGAAATGTTTGGTAGCCTATGTCGCTTCGGTAACCATTAGCGGTGCAGGCTTCTGCAAGAGTTGTGGCCACCGTGAAGCGTTGAGCCATTGCGACGGGAAGTGATCGTGGAAGCGAACATTTTGGCTGCATAATTTCATAAAGACAACTGGACACGGCACGCACTGCCAGCTCTGGCGTAAATTTGTTAAGGCTGGCGTTTGCTTCTATGTAGTCATCAATCTGATGGAGTGTGTGTGTAATAATTTTATCTACTTCTTCCATCGTAATACTTTTTTTTTATTTTAATTTGTAAATGTTTTGATTGTTTGACGGGTGGATGATGCAAGTCTTCTTCTTCCACCACCCTTTTGATAGTATCAAACGGACTGCCAAAACGATTTTCTATAATAATGCCAGAAACCGTCAATGAACTGTTTGTATTTTAAAATATCTTTAAGGAGTACCGTTATTCAAAAGTTTTAATTTGATTCGCCTGATAAATGAATAAATATAATTCAGAAAGAAAAGTCTCGCGAATGCTTTTTGTCCTTTTTTAGTATATTTTCTTATGCTTCTATGATTTTGTTATACATGGAACCGTTAAAAGCAAAAGAACTGTATATTTTTTCGCTAATTTGTATTTATTTTTAATGGTTTTTAATTAATATTTTGATTATGTTTACGACTAGAAAGGGTTCTAAGGTTACTTAATGTACATAATATATATTTTGTCAATTAAACTATTTGAGAATAATAAGTTGGTGATAGCTTGATGATTTGAAATGAATATGAATTGATGGCGATCCGCTTTTTCGCCTACTCCTAATTGTGTTTTTCTTCGTCGTAAAATGCCGGTAACTCAGACTGCAAGCGCAGTAGTCTTACATACGTGACTAGTTTCCAATTTTCGGGATCATCATTTGCCTGTACGAATGTTGACATGTACGACACTAATTCTTGCGACCCATCCTGATCGAGATCAGCTATGAGCATTGAGTTCTCTTGATTGTTTAAATCTGGCTGGCACACCACTTCATTGCTCTCCCGACGACAGAATTGGACAATATTACTCTGTGAAGTGTTCTCAATACGGGTATCAGCGCCAATGAACAGCACCAGAATAACTGTCTCGGTTATCATTTGCATTTTATAGGTGTTTAGCAGCACGCTGCCATTGGCTTTCTGTGCGTTTGAATGATTCTTTGATGGTAAATTATATGTGTCACGTTTTTGTATTAAATGCTCAAAGCTATCAAACTCGGTCTCTGGAAACTCATGATCCAACTTTACGTCTTTGCGTTTTTGTTGATTTTTCTTCGATTGATTTTGGTATTGTTGTTTTGCAGCATACGCATTATTCTTCTTTGTGGCATTATCCTTAATGGTATTGCTATTTTTTGTTTGATTTGTATAATTTTTCATAGCATCTGGTTGAACGACGCTCTTTGAGTTATGCCATTTCCAAAATTTCATAACAAAGCCAGACATCTTAGACTTGGTGTTCTTAAAATGCCATTGTGCCGGTACCATGCCGTACATAGCACTGTTGGTGAAATTGCGTATTATTTCTGTCTTGCCATTTTTCATCTCGCTAAGAATAAGAGTCACATTGCAATCATCTGGACATTTGCCTCTATTCTCGACCACAAGTTCGCGACCACTCAGTGAGTAAATATTTCGTTGTGAATCGATCTCCTTACGCTGTCCATAGTGACGATGTTGAGCGATCTTTGATGCAGGCATGAGCTTTTGCCCAACAATGGATTTGTTTGTGATAAGTGCAAAGAGTTCGGCTAGCGTTTTCGAACGTTGAGCCTCGGTATTGTTACGCACACACGTGTACGTTACAATCTGTGAGTTTTCTAATTGCAATTTGCGTATCACATCGCAGTCGTGTACCTTGAAGCCATCGCCAATTGGATTGCCATTACGGCCAGACAAAATACGAAGAATATTACGCATTTCCATTTTGCCAGCACTCAAGGGTTCCTTCACTTGTACATATGCTTTAGCTCGTTCCTCGAGCATTATGCTCGAAACTAGCAAAATTTCCAGAACGCCATCGCCGTCTAAATCGGGCAATATAACAGGGAAATCGAAAGCGTCGATTTTGTTCGCGGAACGTTCCTTATAACGCCAATGCCACTGACCAGATACAGGATTTATCGCGTCCAATTCACCATATTCGTCTAGGCACAAGCAATCTGGCCGGCCATTGTGATCCACATCCAGAAGTGTGCAGTCGATGGCCACTGGTTCGTCAACCATTTCATTGTACCAAACTACAGCACCCGAACTGCCAATCAACGAGATAATGCCATTACGTTTATGATTAGTTGGACGAAACTCTGGAAAGAATGCGTCACCGCGATAAAGAAATACCAAGTTGTTCTCCCAAGCGCGCAGACCATTTACAACATTTATGCCACCCTTCAACTCAATTTTTGTGTAATTGTTAAGCCAATTATGTGTTTTGATGCGATCTACAGGTGCTGGACAAGCGCTGCCCTCACCGCATGGCACCAGCCAAACAAAACCGAATACGGCAAACAGACAAAGAAATATAGATCCAATGAAACAGCAACGTCGTGCCATTGTCATTGGTGCATTGTCCTTTATGGAGTCCGAATTACTGTTGCCCAGAATGGCAACATTGTCGGCGTGATCATATTCGCTGTTAAAATTTGAAAATTCACCGCCATGCATGCCCAAATCGCTGAGCATAACGGAACGAAAAGTGTTCTGCATATTTGCCGTGTAGCTGCTTGGCACGTCGCCGTTGCCTAAGGAAGCACATATTTTTACACATTAACTTATTATTTAAATATTCAAATCTGTCACAACTAATATAAGCGTACCTAACGTCGGCGATTGCGTATCCAATTGAAATTTTTGGGGACACCGAATGTGTTGCTGATATTTTGTGCGGGTGCCAATGTTGCCGGCTCCGCTACTGCCACCTACGTCCAGTGGGCGTTGCAAATGTTGCTGATTGAGCGCGAGTGTATTCGGTGGTTTACGTCGATTGCGTTTCGGTTGCGATTGGTTATGATTTATTTGATATTGCTGCTGCTGCTGTTGTTGTTGTGATTGTAATTTCTTTTGTCTATGTTTTGTCGAATTGTGAATTTCGATTTCTTCGTCAGATTCTGAATCAGTCATTGCCTGACTTAACGGCGTGTAGATGCCTTGATGTGGCAATGTTTCTGTGTGGAGCATTTTAGCTGTGAAAAATCAATAATTGTGCATATATTCTTGTTTAATTGTAACTTTTCGAATTAAACGCACCTTAAATTTTAAACCGATACACAAAATATTCGCCTTCATACACATATTTTCTTTTTGCGATTATTAAAATCAAATGGAAACATAAGAATTTTACAAATTGTATTTTTCCCTTTTAGGCGTGCGGCACTACTTTTTGCGCTTGCTAGTTGTTGTACAAAGTAAGCTCGTTGGGGGTTGTTGACGTCAAGGAATGTCAGAACTACACCAGCTGATTTTTTCAAGTAATTGCTTTTCCTTAACAAAATAATCAATTACTTTATGCACAATTTTATAGATTATTTTAAAATTGTTTATGAAAATTTTACTGAGTGAAAATTGTAAGTGTTGACGAAATGATTATTTCAGGTTACACATCATGTATTTTAACGAGTTTTTAATATGTAGCTACAATTTTAACTCCTTAAGCTTACATACATTTAATTTGCAATGAAAGCGTTTTAGGTAAAGTATGTAATTGTCGCGTTAAACTGAATTAACTTTGATCATTATAAATGAGCTAGTCTAGCTGATTAGCACTTCAGGAAATCATTCATTCGCTACTCTCTGATTTAATGCGGACGCATTGTTCCAAGCAACATTATTAAATAATGATTGAAATGTTTAATGATTTCATTTTTTTAACATATACAACAATAAAACACTTATTTGTAGTTGTTGTTTTTCTATATTTAAATCCTTTGTATAAAACCGTTTTATTTTGTATTTATTCGGTCTTCTTAGGCCTTCTTCACCGGGGCGCTTTTTTGCGAGCGCAACACTGCGGAGGCACGACGGAGAGCAGCCTGAAATAAGAAAGTAAAGATTCATTAGTAATATGAACACACTTAAATCGTAAATTAATTATTATTTAAGAAACATCAGAATATTTTATCAGCAAGACTGTTCTGCGATCTTGGTTAAGTAGCAATTATAAAAAAGTCATCATGAAAAACACTATACACGTCGTTGGGTTTGACACTTGAACATACCTGGGTCAAGTCCTTGCGGTACTTGTTGCCAGTGAGTAGGTGCTTCAGCTTCTTAATGGAGCGTCTGGGACCGGCCTTGAAGTTGACGCGCACAGTGTTTTTAGCGGGACGCTGAGCATACTTGCCCTTCTTTAGCACAGCCGAGAACCCTTTTTTGTCGTCGGCGGCTACAATGCCAACGGTTTTCTTGTGGACAATACCACTGTAACGGTACGAGCTGACATTGGTCAAGTTGCTAGGCTCCTGTAATGCAAAAAGACGAGTTTAGTTACAAGCTTACGATACATTAACGCATGTTGTAGCTGTGTTTGTTTCAGTAACGATGTACTATCATGTTGTATTCAAATATCATTGTGAATATAGTTAGTGTATGATCATCATTTGAACTGAACACAACTTAAGGCTGACTGATACTCACGGTACTGAATGGTTTCTTAACATCACGCCTCTTTAACAAGAAAGCGTTGTTGTTGCGAATGATCAACCAGTTTAAATGTGATGAAGTGGCCATTTCAGGTCTAAAAGAAACATGAGATTGAGGTTAAAAACAAGCAACGAAATAATTAGGACATATTTTGGTGATATTATGANGTTAAAAACAAGCAACGAAATAATTAGGACATATTTTCGTGATATTATGATCAGTCTTGGGTGATGAATATAGTCTTCAAGAACTCTTCCGCTAATTCGTTCATCATTTAGATAATAGATTCATTATTATATATTAATTTATAGATACCTTTTGATTAGTTTCCGAATAAATATTAAGTAGGCAGCAAGTCGCATGAAAAGAAAAGAAGCAATGATTAGTCAAGAGCCAAAAACCAACTTCTTTAAAATATATATTTTCTGTACAAGTTGTCAGTCTTGGGTGATGAATATAGTCTTCAAGAACTCTTCCGCCAAATCATTCATCATGGTAAAGGAATTGTTAGCACGTGTAAAATACTCGCAGCATAAATTTAATATTTACCGATTGAGAATTTTGTTCGTTTAGCGTCCATTTCTATTAAGATATTTTTAAAATGTAGCACGTTGTGTGGTGAGTTTGAAAATATACGCTGACAGCCATTTTACACATGTTAACTTCACAGAAATACAGCAAAAAATAAATTCCTCACCTTCAAATCGCCGAGTACGAGAAGAAAAGAAACAGGAAACGCCATTGTAAGACTGCGATAAGTTGGCTGCATCTGAATCGTTGTTTTAAGCCTGACCACACTTATACAAATAGCTGGCAGCACTAATGTATTTCGTAGTTTTCATGGGCTTGTTTAATTTTGAAATGCCTCATGCAATCAGGCTGATCATTATGCAATACCGCAGAGCATGACAAAAACGTCGTATACAAAAATGAAAACCTGTCAGCACTGCAAAATATATCGTTGCCGCACTTTTGTGTTAATTTAGAGTATAAGATAGATAATAAATATGGATATGTTAAATATGTGAAAGCATTGTCACTTTATTTGCAGATCCATAGTTGAAGGCCTTAACAGTAGTCTTTCTTTAGTCAAAAATATTGTTTTGATGTATGTGTCGAGTATTTGTATAAGAACATATAACCGAAGCTCCAAATAAAAAAGAATCGTTTTTATAAATACTTTCTAAGCAGCACTGCTAGACAGTAGATGGCGTCTTGGTACAAATGCTAGATTTGACACATAATGTCTCAAGTTTTGGGTGCCTGTATGAATACATTTGGCAATATGATGTTGTTAGGTGAGCACTGCTGGTAGTTTTAGAGCTATTGAGTTTTTTTTGTTCCGACCACAGACTCTAAAACTGTCAGCCTGCAAAAATCGATGCTAAAAAGCGCCCCCTTTTTGTCAAAAGAGTAATCATTTTATGTCATTTATGGAAGCAATTTTTCAATGACTCTAAAACCCCCGGGCCTGAATTAAAAATCCAATGTCTCTAAAACTCAGTTGCAGTTCCTACCTTCATCGCAAAAGATTTTTGAATAATTAGAATTTATATAAAAAATAAAATAATAAAGGTATGTTTTGCATAGTTATCTATGTAACTTATTCAGATATATGAATGAAATAATAATAATATTTTAATCTTTACAACATAAAAGCCTTCAGAAGACTTTTATTTTTCAAAATTTAAAGCGAAAATCTTTTCAATTAATCTTGTCCTTCGAGA